>JBBGZY010001286.1:1800000-2039020 GCA_037952925.1 Lithobates clamitans
TTTTGCTCAAGAATATCCCTGTATTTAGCACCATCCATCTTTCCCTCAAATCTGACCAGTTTCCCAGTCCCAACTGCTGAAAAACATCCCCACAGCATGATGCTGCCACCACCATGTTTCACTGTGGGGATGGTGTTCATTGGGTGATGTGATGTGTTGGGTTTGCGCCAAACATAGCATTTTCTTTGATGGACAAAAAGTTCAATTTTAGTCTCATCAGACCAGAGCACCTTCCTCCATACATTTTGGAGTCTCCCACATGCCTTTTCTCAAACTCAAAACGTGCCATTTTGTTTTTTGCTGAAAGTAATGTCTTTCTTCTGGCCACTCTGCCATAAAGCCCAACCCTATGGAGCGTACGGCTTATTGACGTCCTATGTACAGATACTTCAGTCTCTGCTGTGGAACTCTGCAGCTCCTCCATGGTTACCTTAGGTCTCTGTGCTGCCTCTCTGATTAATGCCCTCCTTGCCCAGTCTGTGAGTTTTGGTGTGCGGCCGTCTCTTGGCAGGTTTGCTGTTGTGCCATGTTCTTTCCATTTGGTTATGATAGAGTTAATGGTGCTCCTAGGGATCATCAAAGATTTGGATAGTTTTTTATAACCTAACCCTGACTTGTACTTTTCAACAACATTGCCCCTTACTTGTTTGGAGAGTTCCTTGGTCTTCATGGCAGTGTTTGGTTAGTGGTGCCTCTTGCTTAGGTGTTTCATCCTCTGGGGCCTTTCAAAAAGGTGTGTATTTGTAATGACAGATCATGTGACAGTTATATTTTACACAGGTGGACATCATTGTACTAATTATGTTACTTTTGAAGGTAATTGGTTGCACCAGAGCTTTTTTGGACTTCATAACAAAGGGGGTGAATATATACGCACATGCCAATTATCAGTTTTTTATTTCTGAAAAATAGTTTTATGTATATATTTTTCTAATTTTGCTTCACCAACTTAGACTATTGTGTTCTGATCCATCACATATAATTCAGATTAAAAAAACATTGAACCAAAGGCTGTAATGTAACAAAATAGGTAAAAAGCCAAGGGGGGTGAATACTTTTGCAAGACACTTTACTTACCTGCTCAGTGCAGTGATTTTGCACAGAGCAGCCCCAATCCTCCTCTTCTGGGGTTCCACCGCTCTGGACCCATCCCCCCTGCTAAGTGTCCTTATAGCAGTGGTCTCCTGTCCTCAGGACCCACTAACAGGCGAGGTTTGCAAGATAACTGAATTACATCACAGGTGATATAATTTGCTGCTCAGTGATTGCAGTATTCTAGTCTGCATCTCCCCAAGGTAATACTTAAAATCTGGCCTGTTAGTGGGTCCTGAGGACAGGAGTTGAAAACCACTGCCCTATAGCAAGCCCCTTGCTGTGGGGGCACTCGTGCATGCTCGCTTCCGAGCCACCTCTCTGCATCCATACGACACAGAGAGCACAGCTCAGCCCCACCCCACTGAGTGTGATTGACAGCAGCGGGACCAGTGGCAGAATCCTTGAAGGGAAAAAACCTTCAACCATTACAACCACTTTAATACTTTCTATGGAAAAAAAGACATATAATTCTATGCAGTTTTCCTGCAGACCCTCAAGTTTGATAGTTTACTTATACTGTAGCTTTGAATTACTTTTGTAGTCTCACAATGTAGAACAACAGGTATCGGTTAAAGTGGTTCTAAAGGCTCAACGTTTTTTACCATCATGCATTCTATGTATGAAGGTAAAAAACCTTCTCTGTGCAGCAGCCCCCTCACCCCCCCCAATACTTACCTGGACCCCATCGCAATTCAGGGATGTCCAAGAGATCCTTGACACTCCAGGGACTCTCTCTCCTCATTGACTGAGGCAGCAGCGATTGGCTCCCGCTGCTCTCAAACACAGCCAATAAGCCAATGAGGACAGAGAGGGGGCGGTGCCGAGGCACGGCTCTGTGTGTGAATGGACACGTAGAGCGTACCTCCTTGGGTGCCCCTAGAGAAAGCAGCTTGCTCTGGGGGCACCCAAGCAGGTATGCTCCGGAGCCACGTGGCCATTCACATTTGGCAGGAGGGAGGGGCCAGGAGCGCCAGTGGGGGACCCGAGAAGAGGAGAATCTGGGCTGCTCTGTGCAAAACCACTACAACAGAGCAGGTGAGTGTAACATGTTTGTTATTTAAACCACTTCCCGCCACGTCATATGACGTCCTGGACGGGGATACGGGGATATGAGTGAGGATATCTGAATGATGCCTGCAGCTACAGATATCATATTTTTCGGCTGGCGTTTCCCTACACCGAAAGAGCAATCATAGCGGCACTTCAGCCGATTGATAGTTCTTACGGGCAGCGGGAGGGGATGTCCCCCCCTCCCACCGCCCTCTGGTGCTTCTACCGGCTCACCCGTTCGGAAAAGGAATCCTCCGGGCACCGGAAGTTGAGAATAGTGATTTCCAAGGGACAGATGGTCCCCAGCAATCTCTATGACCTTCGGAGGCCCGGCCTGGCTGAAGAAAACATAACCGAGGACTTGGCTGGAAAGGCCAAGCACAACTTCTTGCAATCATTGCAAGCACGCATCCAAGCATAACTTCTTGCAATCATTGTAGGCACGCATCCAAGCATAACTTCTTGCAGTCTTTGCAAGCACATGTAGTATTACAAACTTCTCACAGTCACTACAAACACATCTCCAATGACATAAACTCCCTTGCAATCGTTGCAAGCACACATTTAAGCACAACTCTTGCAATCGTTGCAAGGCACGCAACTTAGCATAACTTCTGCAGTCGTTGCAAGCACATTCCCAGTGGCACACAAACAGCCACACATCATTTTCAGTGGCACTTAATTGGCCACTTGTCTCCAGTGGCATTTCCATACGAGCCACTCACCGTTTCCTATCCGTCATTTCTCCCTTAGGACAGTTGAGTTCAGCTTCCGTCCTGCACCAGGTATCGTATTGCCACATGCAGCTAGCTTCTTCTCGTAACACTATCAGGCTATACCTAGCCAGCGTCCAGCGTTTCCTGTCCTTACAGGACCCCGGAAAGCCGTCTGTGTTTACGGCCCATACAGTAAGATCAATTCTGCAATACGGGTCATTCCCCAGGGCCGATCTTTGTGTCATGCCTCCTAGTCTTCCTCTCCCAGACACAGGACCAGGATCAGATCCTTATTTAGACACCGTGGCAATAGCGGACCTATCAATTTGGAAAGGTTCCGTACTACGTGGAACGGTATATCAATGTTTATACCCTCAATATCGCCCCTATCACCCTGGGTAGTGACAGATGCCGCAGCCTCCACAGGCTTCGCTGCAATTTTTGGCCACCATTGGTTTACAGGACCATGGCCTCCAGAGATACCCCTAAATATACTTAGCCGGTGTCCAGCACTTTTTGGCCTTACCAGATCCCCCAAAACCATCTTTAGTCGCATCCCATACGATCCGAGCCACCTTAAGCAGCATCCAAAACGACAGACCATGAGCAAGGCCAAACTTCTGCCTATAACAAATGCCATCTTCCGGGACATGTCTACTATCCTTGCTAGTTCGCCATTTGGCCTTCTCCCCAGCCTGGTCGTACCTAGCTTACTACAGGTTCTTGCGGCCTAGCAAGTTTACTCATAGCAACCCCGCCTGCCAAGTTTTGCGTAGGCATCACCTGGCTCGCTACCAAGACCATTTCATCCTTCAACTTGCAGTATCTAAAACCCAGCAATCAGGCTCCAGGGTAGACATTCACCTCTATAAAACTAACAATGTCTGGTGTCTGGAACCATACTCGACCGCCTACTGTCACTCCTACCGGAACAGTCAAACTCTAGTCCCATACTACCTTTTCCGACCAAACCCTTGAGTGCCTGCCAGTTCGTCAAACGTGAGGATTCTTCTTCACAACCTACACCTCAACCCCAGTCAGTACTCCAATCACTCTTTCCGTATCAGAGCAGCCTCGACCGGGTCTCGGCATGAGGTCCCAGTACATGTGAAGTGGAAGGTGGAAGTCTACCTGCTTCGCCCGGTACATCCCCAATCCTCAGGTGGAAAATGCACAAGCATTCAATAAAACTTGCTCAATGAATAACACTGAAAACTAATAATACTACACCCCTACCTAAATGTTTTTGCCCCCTTATTTTGGGATACTTTTCATCAGACTAGGGCACACTTTAGGTCCATTTCATGTTGTATGTCTTATGGTAAGTGTATCTTGTTCGTATCCGTATCGGCCATAGGGCTCCAACCATAAATATATATTTTTTTTATAAAATACTGTTTTCACTTTTTTCCAAACTGTGCTTTAATTGGAGCAGTGTTAGGTGTTGTTTGACCACCACAGGTGTAAGAGAGTCAAAGTCCAAGTCTCCTACATGGTAATAGCCCTTTCTGAAGTATTTAGCAATGTAAAAAATGGAAAAGAGACACATATTTGTTACTGTATATGCAGCCTAATTGACTTACAGTAATACATAAAGAGGGTTTTTTGGATTTTAAAAAGATTGAACATGACTGTTCACTTACACTTACATGTTAAGGACTATATGAAAAGGTAATAATAAGTAAACATATTGAATCTACACATATATTCCCATTATTTATAAAGAACCACAATATTTTACAGTACTTTACATAGTAAACATTCCATTCATATTGGTCCCTATCCCCAGAGAGAGAGAGTTTTATAATGTCCTTACCATGTTTGACAATTAACTGATCAGTAAGTTTTTGGATTATGAGAGGGAAAACATGTACCTGATTTATCCACTAAAATGTATTTCAATTATATCTGCCAGTGAAGGGGTATATACATGCATGTGCTCCCCTTCCCCCACCCTCAGATTGTCCTGATGATAGATCACTTAGTTGAGAGTTTATCTGGGTACGTGGATGTGCTTTCATTGCACATATGCCTCGTTTCCACCGAGCGGATCGGTTCGGTTCGGTTCGGTACGGTACGCTATTTTGGGTGTTTCCATTACGAAAGCGTGCCATACAAACGAACCGTACCGCTCCATTCAGGGTCCTGCTTCAGATGTGGGGCCATAGAAAACGGAACGGTTCGCTTAGGGCGGAGTTACCGGCGTCATACGATCTTTTCCACTGATTGGCTGTCACAAAACCCTCTGCTGTGCTCTGATGATGTCAGAGGAAAGCGCCTCAAACACATGCATAAAAGGAGAATTAAAGGAAAAGGATGCCTGCTAACAACAGCCGTGTTTGGTCATCACAGGAACTATCTACTTTCCTTAGCATAATTGGTGACAGCGTTATTCAGAGTGAGCTTGATGGATCAGTAAGGAATGAAAAGGTGTACAAAGATATTTCTCAGCGGATGGCAGCCGAGGGATTTGAACGCACGTCGGGTCAGTGTAGGGCAAAGCTTAAGAAGCTTAAAGGCCAATATAAAAAATTTAAGGACGACAACAGCCGTAGTGGAAACAGTCGGAGAACTTGGAAGTGGTATGACGCCATGGACGCCATTTACGGTCATAGGCCAGCAAACCAAGGCAGGGAGGGAGGTCTGGACTCTGCAACTTCAATGCTCGAATCCATGATAGACCCCTTTGGTGAGTTTTTTTTTTTATTATACATAGGATTTTGCTCTGCTAACCATTTAAAAATATATATTTAACCATATGTGCATTTGCAGAAACAAGTGATGGAGTTCCCAATGATGCATCAAACGACGATGGACCTTCAACCTCTTTCAGCAGCACCAGTACTATTTCCTCAAGCCAACCACAGAGTAGCCAATCACAGAGTAGCCAACCACAGAGTACGCCCAATGCACCCCGGCACACTGGTAAGACATGATGATAGTTGCAATTGTGCATTTTATTAAAATAAATCAGAATTGTGGCAGATGTGCAGGGGGTACAGTGGTGGAACAGATGAGAAGGGGCATCAGCAGTGTGGCAGATGTGCAGGGGGTACAGTGGTGGAACAGATGAGAAGGGGCATCAGCAGTGTGGCAGATGTACAGGGGGTACAGTGGTGGAACAGATGAGAAGGGGCTTCAGCAGTGTGGCAGATGTGCAGGGGGTACAGTGGTGGAACAGATGAGAAGGGGCTTCAGCAGTGGACATAAGAGCAGTAGGGCAGATGTGAAAGGAGGTGTATTGCCGGGGCAGCTGAGCAGGGGTAACAGAGTTGTGGCAGAATGTCAGGGGTAACAGAGGTGGGACAGGAAATCAGGGGGTACAGTCTGGTGGGGTAGATGAGAAAGGGGGTTACAGTGGTCATACTCATGCTTCCAAAAACTATTCTGGTCTTTTGTATATTACAGGTGAAAGGAGACGGTTGCAGATGGATCTGCGCACAGTCATGGAGGATATGCGGGCATCAGAGGAAAGGCAGCTGGAAAGGATTGAGAACCTTTCTGAGAGGCGATTTCAGGCACTGCGTCAGGATGCACAGGAAGCTATGCGCCAGGAGGCAGAAATCGCCCGGCAGCAGATGGAGCAGTTGTCTACCTTCAACCAGGCCTTCCTTGGTGTCCTTGGTCAGCTTGTTCAAGTGCTTGGAGCCAGTCGTGATCCCAGGTTACCACCCAGATAGTAGGGCCTTTCATGCAGCACAGAATTGTACACTTGTACATGTTTCATTAAAAAAAACATTTAAGTAAAGTTTTTATAGAAAAAAAGCTTATTTTTAAATATATTTTTCACACTTTAACTTTCTAGAATATATAGAAATTTTTTTTTGTGAAATAAAAATCATGAGAGAATTTTTTGAGTATGTCTGATTTAATGTAATACTTTATTAACAATACAGTAATACTTTATTAAAACTTGTAAAAAAGAATTTAAGGAAATTAAACATTGAGGTGCCGCATCAGAGCCTGACGTATTTCACTGCACTCTTCTTCCATATCCTGTGCTGCTATCACTACTGGCTCTTCTGAATCTGTATTCCAATCCTGGTGGAAGTCTTCTCCATGACTTTCACAAAGATTGTGAAGAGCACAGCAAGTTAGCACCATGGATTTGGCAAGTTTAATGTCACTGTCATTCCTTTTCATAAGACACCGCCATCTACCCTTAAGTCTTCCAAAAGCATTTTCCACTACAACCCGTGCCCTGGATGTTTTCTTGTTGTAGGTTTGTTGTTCTGGTGTCAGGCGGCCATTGTCAGGAAATGGTTTCAGGAGCCAATTTTGTAAAGGGTAGGCAGAGTCCCCGAGCACATAATAGCCAACATTCACCTCACAAATGTTCTTAGTGCACACAGGGTACAGGCCTCCCTGGCCAACCCAATCCCAAAATGTGGACAATCTTAGAACCCGGGCATCATGCAAACTCCCAGGCTTTCCTACATTCACATTCCAGAACAGTCCTTTTCCATCCACTACTCCCTGGAGGATGATGGAATGCCAGCCTTTTCTATTAAAGTAGTCAGTGTGGTATTCCTGTGGTGCTATTATTGGTATGTGTGAGCCATCAATAGCACCAACACACTGTGGAAGGCCCCACCTGTTCTCGAAGTAGTCAGCCATGTCTTTAAGTTTTTCCCTGTCCGGAAAATGTACTAATTCAGGAGCTAGCAATGTGCAGACAGCTTTACAGAAGTCCTGCACACACCGGCACACAGAGGATTTACTGACACCAAAAAGATGACCTATACTTCTGTATTCACTGTTGGTAGCTAGCTTCCACAGTGCAATGGCAACTCTTTTCCTCACAGGCAAACTAGCTCTGAAGTTGGTGTTTTGTTTCTCCATGGCTGGACGTAGCTTTGTACAAAGGTAAGAGAAGGTTTCCTCAGACATTCGGAAGTTGTGCACCCACTGTGTGTGTGTGAATCCCGGGACGGTCACATCCCACCACTCATTGGCGCGGGGAAGAGCCCAAATGACTGGTCGGTGGCGCTGCTTTGCCAAGAGGAGAAGCATCTAAAAAAATAAAAAACACAGATGGTAACAGATCATAAAATAAAAAAAATATTCATACAACATATACATTTTTCCTTATTCTTGGTAAGTGTGGCAGGTAGGTGGGTCAATGGGTCAGGTAGGTGGGTCAGTGTGTGTGTGTCAGGTAGGTAAGTCAGTGTGTGTGTGTGTGTGTGTCAGGTAGGAAAGTCAGTGTGTGTGTGTGTGTGTCAGGTATGTAGGTCAGTGTGTGTGTCAGGTAGGTAAGTCAGTGTGTGTGTCAGGTAGGTAAGTCAGTGTGTGTGTGTGTCAGGTAGATAGGTCAGTGTGTGTGTCAGGTAGGTAAGTCAGTGTGTGTGTGTGTGTGTCAGGTAGGAAAGTCAGTGTGTGTGTGTGTGTCAGGTAGGTTGGTCAGTGTGTGTGTCAGGTAGGTAGGTCAGTGTGTGTGTCAGGTAGGTAATGCAGTGTGTGTGTGTGTGTCAGGTAGGAAAGTCAGTGTGTGTGTGTGTGTGTCAGGTAGGTAGGTCAGTGTGTGTGTCAGGTAGGAAAGTCAGTGTGTGTGTGTGTGTGTGTCAGGTAGGTAGGTCAGTGTGTGTGTCAGGTAGGAAAGTCAGTGTGTGTGTGTGTGTGTGTCAGGTAGATAGGTCAGTGTGTGTGTCAGGTAGGTAAGTCAGTGTGTGTGTGTGTGTGTCAGGTAGGAAAGTCAGTGTGTGTGTCAGGTAGGTAATGCAGTGTGTGTGTGTGTCAGGTAGGAAAGTCAGTGTGTGTGTGTGTGTGTGTGTGTGTGTGTGTCAGGTAGGTAGGTCAGTGTGTGTGTCAGGTAGGTAGGTCAGTGTGTGTGTCAGGTAGGTAATGCAGTGTGTGTGTCAGGTAGGAAAGTCAGTGTGTGTGTCAGGTAGGAAAGTCAGTGTGTGTGTGTGTGTGTGTCAGGTAGGTAGGTCAGTGTGTGTGTCAGGTAGGAAAGTCAGTGTGTGTGTGTGTGTGTGTCAGGTAGATAGGTCAGTGTGTGTGTCAGGTAGGTAAGTCAGTGTGTGTGTGTGTGTGTCAGGTAGGAAAGTCAGTGTGTGTGTCAGGTAGGTAATGCAGTGTGTGTGTGTGTCAGGTAGGAAAGTCAGTGTGTGTGTGTGTGTGTGTGTGTGTGTGTGTCAGGTAGGTAGGTCAGTGTGTGTGTCAGGTAGGTAGGTCAGTGTGTGTGTCAGGTAGGTAATGCAGTGTGTGTGTCAGGTAGGAAAGTCAGTGTGTGTGTCAGGTAGGTAGGTCAGTGTGTGTGTGTCAGGTAGGTAGTTTGCTTACCCTATAGCGCTGTCTTTGTCTTTGCCGCATAAAGGTGTACTTCTCCTCTCGGCTACATATCCAAGCTAGAAGTTTTCTTTTCTTTTCTGCTGTGTTTCTCATTGCCACTCGCAACCTTCTCTCATACAGTGCGGTATGATTTTTAAATATGAAGAACCAAAAGGCAACTAGAGAAAAGATGAGCTGCTGGATGATCTCCATTGCTGTCGATTCTCAGGTTTCTTGTCGCACAAATATGACATCACACTAGCATTTTTTCTAAACCCTGTATGGCCCCCTTGTGGTCCCACTTGCAGTGGAAACGCTCACCATAATAGACCGGACCATTCGAGGCCATTCAAACTGTACCGAACCGAACCGATCCGCTCAGTGGAAACGAGGCAATAGTGTCCCATATCTCATCAGTCATATACTGTAGCTATGTTTTCTTGATGTTGTTCTTAGAAGATGATCTGCTAATATCAGGTGTACATCCTGTTTCCTTGCTTTATTTATAGTACATCAGAAGAGATATTAAATTCTGGACCTAGCATTATCCATGACCAAATGTGTTGTCATTTAAAGTGGTAAATAAATCCAAAATGACTGTCCCTTTTTAGTTAGATAGTAGATGTGCAAAGGAATTAAAGCTAACCTCCAGGTAAACAGCCAAATAGTTTAAATATATACACTCACTGGCCACTTTATTAGGTACACCTTGCTAGTACCGGGTTGGACCCCCTTTTGCCTTCCGAACTGCCTTAATTCTTCATGGCATAGATTCAACAAGGTGTTAGAAACATTCCTCAGAGATTTTAGTCCATAGTGACGTGATAGCATCACGCAGTTGCTGCAGATTTGTCGGCTGCACATCCATGATGCCAATCTCCCGTTCCACCATCTGGTGAGTGTGGAGGCCATTGGAGTACAGTGAACTCATTGTCATGTTCAAGAAACCAGTTTGCAATGATTTGATCTTTGTGACATGGTGAATTATCCTGCTGGAAGTAGCCATCAGAAGATAGGTACACCATAGTCATTAAGGGGTGGACATGGTCAGCAACAATACTCAGGTAGGCCCTGACATTTAAATGATGCTCAATTGGTACGAAGGGGCTCAAAGTGTGCCAAGAAAATATTCCCCACACCATTACACCACCATCACCAGCCTGAACCGTTGATACAAGGCAGGATGGATCCATGCTTTCATGTTGTTTACACCAAATTCTGATCCGACCATCTCAATGTCACAGCTGAAATTGAGACTCATCAGACCAGGCAACGTTTTTCCACTCTTCTATTGTCCAATTTTGGTGAGCCTGTGCGAATTGTACCTAAAATAGCAAGTTTAATCGGCGCAGCCTTCCCTCAACCACAAGTTCAGATCACAATACAAGTGTTTTAACTTCACTTCTCAAATAAACAAAACTACATAAATAGTGCAGCGCAACTGGTAACAAAGAAACAAAATCCAGTGTAAGTGTCCACAAAAAGTAACATAATTAGACAAATAATGTTCAAAAAATAAACAAAGATCAGTGAATAAGAAACTGAATTGCTTCAAAAGAACAGTTTATGTGCTCCTTTCAACAACATGATGTGGTATTTTTTCTTATATCTTCCACCTCCGTGTGTAAGCGATACTTATATGTAAAAAAGTGCTCATAAAATCCTCCACCGGAGATACGATGGCAGCTCACCTTGCGTTTAGACCCCTGTCTTACCAGCAGGTCTAAACATGCAGTTCCCTAATAGGTATGACACCAGGTGTCATCCCTAATGACACCTGATCATGCATCCTCTCGCAGATACATCTTAATCAGCAATATATAAAATAAAAGGGAAATATCTAGTGCTCTCTGTATAGCAGATAAAACAAAGGTAAAGACCTCACATAAATGGCACTCCACTGTGCCGGTATATTAAGCAGAAAAATCGTCCCAGCATGCTTCAAATAGTTAGCAGTGGCCGCGGGATAACATCCGAGGGTCTGGCTCCTGGTTCCAAAATTCGTTGCGTCCTGAGTATGGACTTCATCTGAGGATGTCCTTGATGACGCCCTGTGGGAGGGTGAAACATAATTTCTGGTCCGGAGTCCGAACTACGTCACTTCCTGTTGCGGTGGAATGCACACTGGTATTGGCATTCTCAGATCAAAGATCTTGTTTTCTACATGCCTGTCTTTTACTGATGTCTTGTAAGTACAGCTTTTATGCAAAATAAACCTTCCAGTGTTTGCTATACTTCACTATTGGTCCCCTTTCTTGTTAAGTTTTTTGGTGAGCATCTTGAGTCTTGTTGAATAACGTTGGGGGAGATCCCTACCGGACTGTGTCATCTATTGCCCGCCACCAGACTAAAGCCTATTTGACCCCCCAGGCTGAAAAGCTGGGAGTCCTTGATTTTTGGTGAGTAGGGATGCAAGGGGTGTGTGTGCCACATCGCACTTTAATGAAGATTGGAGCACAAGAGTACTTTATTTGGGACTTTATTTGTGATTTTCATTAGCAATATTTCACAATTTTGTATCAATTTCATTTAATTTCTTGCAAGCGCTGTAGCTATATTTTACCGTTTTGGTGACACTAATACAGTGATCAGTTGCTAAAAATATACACTGTCACTGTACTAATGACACTGGCTGGGAAGGGGTTAACATCAGGGGCGATCAAAGGGTTAACTGTGTGTCTAACAAGTGTTTTCTCACTGTGGGGGAGGTGCTTTTGTTAAGGGAAGGCATAGATCCCTGTCCCTGATTTGCAGAAACACTAGATCATTGTCTACCCTACTGACAGAAAGGCGATCTGCCTTGTTTACATAGGCAGATCGTCGTTCTGCCTGTGTACAGAATGATCAGCGGGTACCAGTGGACCCACTGATCAGCTCCGATACCCAAAAATGCAAGATCACATAAATATACACGTGATCCTGCGCAGAGTGACCGCCCTGTAGCAATAAATCCGCCATGGGGCAGTCGACAACTGGTTAAGATGATCAGCATTATAACTCACAGGCAGCAGGAACTCTATCATGGCTCTGGCTGGCTCTGTCACAGTGTGTCACATATCATGGCTGCTGGGTGCTGATTTTGTTAACTTATGACCAATAAGTTAATAAAATCAGCATCCAGCAACCATGTTATGTGACACACTGTGAAGAGCCAGCCAGAGCCATAATAGAGTGCCTGCTGCCTGTGATACCATCCATGATTCCAGAGAGTCAGACACAGTCCAATCCATATAGTCTATTCACAATCACAGACAAACCCCCAAAGCACACCTGTGTTGAAGCCTTGAAGGCACTGGCAGCCCCACGATCAGATCCGCTTCCCCTCTCTGTTCCTGCTGCTGGACAGACACTGTGACACTGAGCCCAGCTGCCTCTCTCTGCCTGTCACCACTACCACCCACCTTAGCCGCTTCACAGCCTCTCAAGCCTCGCTCTCCGAGCCCTGGCTTCTTCTGGGTGAGGAGCAGAGCTGAGCAGAGGAAGATCACTCCGCTGGGGAAGGCAAGAGGATAGGCAGGCAGGCGCCGCAGCTGGCCGGGACTTGAGCCAAGCCAGAAAAGAAGAACATGTGGAGCGGGAGTAAATAGTCCCTGTGCACCATCAGCAGCACATCGTAAGAAAGGGGCAGAGATCATGGCAAAAATACACCCCCCTAATCTAGTAGGAGTGGCGGAGCAGGGGGGGGTGTAATGTAGAATTTTTTTTTTTTAATTCTGCACTGACTGAAATTGCCCGGGCCCCCCTGCTGAGCTGAAGATGCCCGGCTCGGTACAACAGGGCCGGCTGAACTGGCTTTGTAGAGGCCCTGGACATACTCCCCTGCACAGACAGTGTGTTGCCATTTCTCCTCCCCTGATTCTCTGAGCGCCTTTTGCAGCTGTGACCAGAGGGTATGTGATCATTTCTAAAAAAGGGGTAAAAATATATTTATAATGTTGATTATGTATACACAAATGTTTTGCAGTACATTTTTTATTTTAAACTGAATGGGTTGTTTTACAAACTGATTACAAGTCAAAGTTGTAAATAGTTTGTTATGACTGGCAAATTGGACAATATATTGTGTTTGCTAACTTCTAAGTATGTATAGATATGACCTGCAAGAGGGTTTTCTGTTTTTTTGTTTTTTAATACAGTTTATTCAACTATCCTCGAAATTGAATAATTATAGAGGTTGAAGTTTACGTTAAACTTGTGGTTGGGCAGCATTTTTACCACCACCCAGCCACCCTCTTAAGCTGCAGAAGCAGCCAGATGGGGGTGTGCACATTCCACTGCTGCAATGCTTTGCTTTGTGGCAAAAGTTATCACTGCCGAATGCTACCTATGCAAGTGAATAGTATTAATAGTATAATATTCAGTGAACTGCACGCCAAACACTAGGCTTACGTTTACAGCACAGTATTGTCATTCAAAAAGCCCATTCAGCTGTCAAAAAAAAAAAAAATTCAGCAGGGGCAGTATCACCGCCACAATGTCTTTTCACCATGCCTGCACTTTTCTGTATAAAGCAATCAACCGTGGACTACTCTTCCAGAGCAACACAGGTGTAAATGAGTCTAAACTGTTCCATTCTGTGGGATGCAGCTCATATTGTGGTATTATTTCTGCACTCGAGTGGGTTGACAGCTCAAAAAGGGTAGCATCTCTTGAGCCCTAATTCAGTTTACCAAAAGGATGTTAACCTATGATCAATTGGTTGCCCAAAAATATGTCACTCGGGTTGCTTTTGTGGGTAATTTGTATTGCTTTTAAAAGGTTAATTCCAATAGCTTAAACGATATAACAGATCTTTTGACCCTTTTGCTTAAAATGCACTTGTAAGTCTTCATACAATTTCTTATTATCTTACAGTTTGGTCACAGAGTGATTTCCTCACTTACAGTGCATCCAGTATTCACAGCGCTTCACTGCTTCCACATTTTGTTATGTTACAGCCTTATTTCAAAATGGATTAAATTCATTATTTTCCCCAAATTCTACAAACAATACACCATAATGACAACATAAATAAAGTTCTTTGCAATCTTTGCAAATTTATTAAAAATAAAAAACAAAAAAAATCCCATGTACATACAGTAAGTATTCACAGCCTTTGCTAAATACTTTGTTGAAGCACCTTTGGCACCAATTACAGCCTCAAGTCTTTTTGAGTATGATGCTATAAGCTTGGCACACTTATTTTTGGACAGTTTCTCCCATTCTTCTTTGCAGGACCTCTCAAGCTCCATCAGGTTGGATGGGAAGCGTCGGTAAACAGCCATTTTCAGATCTCTCCAGAGATGTTCAATCCGTTCAAGTCTGGGCTCTGGCTGGGCCACTCAAGGACATTCACAGAGTTGTCCCGTAGTCACTGCTTTGCTATCTTGGCTGTGTGCTTAGGGTCATTGTCCTGTTAGAAGATGAACCTTCGCCCCAGTCTCAGGTCCAGAGCGCTCTGGAGCAGGTTTTTCTCAAGGATATCTCTGTACATTGCTGCATTCCTCTTTCCCTCTCGATCCTGACTAGTCTCCCAGTTCCTGCCGATGAAAAACATCCCCACAGCATGATGCTGCCACCGCCATGGTTCACTGTAAGGATGGTATTGGCCAGGTGATGAGTGGTGCCTGGTTTCCTCCAGACATGGCGCTTGTTATTTAGGCCAAAGAGTTCAACCTTTGTTTCATCAGACCAGAGAATTTTGTTTCTCATGGTCTGAGAGTCCTTCAGATGCCTCTTGGCAAACTCCAGGTGGGCTGTCATGTGCCTTTTACTCAGGAGTAGCTTCTGTCTGGCCACTCTACCAAACAGGCTTGATTGGTGGAGTGCTGCAGAGATGGTTGTTCTTCTGGAAGGTTCTTCTCTCTCCACAGAGAGATGCTGAAGCTCTGTCAGAGTGACCATTGGGTTCTTGGTCACCTCCCTGACTAAGGCCCTTCTCCGCCAATCGCTCAGTTTGCCCGGGATGGCCCGCTCTAGGAAGGGTCCTGGTGGTTCCAAACTTCTTCCATTTACAGATGATGGAGGCCACTGTGTTTGTAGTGGCCCCATTGGCTTTGAGTACATAACGAGAGGAGAGCTTCTGACAGGTGCAGTACTTTTGTTCTTTTGTCTAAAAGGTGTTCATTAAGGTTGAACACCACAGAGGTTAATCTTTCGACTCCTTAAACACTTTAAGCACCATAAGCACCATAAGCACCATTTGCACTGTGAAAACTGTAAAATGACATACAATACATTAGTTTACAGAGATCACCAAAAAGGGGGTTACAACAGAATTACAAATGTGGAGTTACAATGTGGTGTTCCATTATCTATACACATATATCTAAATTAACAATAAACATTTAAGGAAGCATGACTATATGTTCAAACATGTGGATTGTCTATAGTATATGTTTTAACTAACAGCATGGACTCAATTTATGCCTAAAAACATATATACTGACAATGACAATGTACCTTTACTGCATACTTTACTCCGCTTGCCAAGGGGTGCAAACTTTAAACTTTAAAAAACTTCCATAAACTGTATCCTTCCCACAAGGTACTGCTGCATTGCCTGGATGCTGAATTAAATTAAAACTAGAAGAAGCAGGAAGTATCTGGTGATTAAAACATTCCCCAGAGAAACAAGAGGAAGGCAATAAAGGTTCCACCTGTCATTCAGTGCTGAACAAAGATTTAAAGTGACAAGTGGACAGTTACAGTGCTCATTGGGACCTTCAGAAATTGCTGCTGCAGAAATTTTTCTGTACCCTTCCCCGGATCTGTGCCTTGATACAATCCTGTCTCGGAGGTCTACAGAAAATTCCTTGGACTTCTTGGCTTGGTTTGTGCTCTGACATGCTCTGGTAACTGTGGGACCTTATATAGACAGGTGTGTGCCTTTCCAAATCATGTCCAATCAACTGAATTTACCACAGATGGACTCCAATCAATTGTAGAAACATCTCAAGGATGATCAATGGAAACAGTATGCACCTGAGCTCAATTTTAAGTGTCATGGCAAAGGCTGTGAATACTTATGTATATGTGATTTTTTCATTTTCTATTTTAATAAATTTGCAAATATTTCAAGCAAACTTCTTTCCCATTGTCATTATGGGGTATTGTTTTTAGAATTTTGGGGAAAATAATGAATTTAATATATTTTGGAACACGGCTGTAACATAACAAAATGTGGAAAAAGTGAAGTGGATGCACTGTATATTAAATGAAAACTTATATTAGTTGGGGGTTTCCTTCTCCCTGCAGTAATGCAGAGTATCAGCAGATGCCAGGGGCCAAAACACATTGCAGGTAGAGTGGACTGGGGAGAGAAGCAAAGCAAAGGAACTAAAAGGAGCTTAGCTATACTGAGGAGAAAAAGCTCCTAATGTTCTAAGAGGTATGAGATGTATGAGAGGTATGAGATGTGATATGTGTAAGTGTGTTCTGCCCCTTTACTTAAAGTGTAACTCTCTCAAGCAACATTGAATATTTTTAATCCTTATGCTGCTGGTATTAGTAAATAAATAGGAGGGTAATTTATATATATAATACAAGAGAAGACACCAGCACTCTGTGCTGTGCTAGCTAGATCCAGAGGAAAGATCTCATACAATCTTAATTAAATGGTGTATGGGGGATTAATATTGACTTTAAATCAACAGCATGTGAACCGAAAAATATGTACATACATACAAGAAACCATCATAAATTATTCAGAGTTATGTATAAAAAGCATATATATATATGTATATTTAGGGTATATATATATATATATATATATATATGTGTGTGTGTGTGTGTGTGTGTGTGTGTGTGTGTGTGTGTGTGTGTGTGTGTGTGTGTATGTATATATAAAATGTATACAATCCCAGAGGTATCTTGTTAATGAGTCTGGCTGGGGAAAGGCTGCCTCCTGAGCAGCCTGGGAACCCAAACACTGCAAGAGAAGATGGGGATGGGGAGCAAATGCCAAGCCGCCAATAGTACAGCAAGTTTTATTAGTAGAAAACATTAAAATACAAAGCTTATGCACTCACAGACATCGCTGGTGTTAAGCATTGAAACAAGCTCCATGTAAAAGTCATAAGTTCCGAATCCAGTAAACACCAAAGCCCTGACTGGAGCGATGAGAACCCAGGGCAGAATTCTAAACAAGCTGCCGGGTAGCCGTCACCAGAAACCCGATCTGTCAAGGAGCTGTCAAGAAGGTATCAACCATCCAGGCCATCAACCTGTCAGTATTTTACCTTTTTCTACTAATAAGACTTGCTACACTCTTGGCGGCTTGGCGCTTCTCTCCAATACCTTCTCTCCCATATACCTGCAGGGTATATTAAATTTACATGTTTTAAACATTTTTAGCCATTTCTTCAGTTACTTCTTGGTTTCCAGGCATAGACAAATGATGTCATACATCCCAGGAATCTTCAGGAGGGAAGGAGAGCCTTTCTCAGCTAAACACACCCACCTGTCTGCATGCCTAAGCTAAGGGCAGATGGATTCCAGGAGGCAAATGCTACATGAATCACCTGCCCTTGCTCAAGATGGCCACGGCTGGAAATTCTAGGGGGTGTTTTTCAAAGTGATTTCACAGCAAAATAAAGCATTGAGACATAGATGGATGGGTGAGTTTGCTTTGAATACTAAAAATGTATTAAATGGTGTTTTTGTTTTGTGGTGTTAAAGTGTAGTTCCGCTTTAAAAATGCTCTTATTGCTTTATTTCTGTTGAAGTGACCCCCTTATTTACTTTTCTGCTGACCACGAAGAATGCTTGGAAAAGTCTCCACCATTTTGCTCATAAACTGCAATAAAAACATGTCATTTTGTATAATTTGTGTTTTTGCAAATGTTAACTTATCTTTATTATATATCTAGATGAGATATTCCTATGACAAAATATCAGCAAACACCTCTCATGTTGAAGAATTTATCCTATTGGGATTTAGCAATTTCAATTCAAAGCTTCAGCTCATTTTATTCACCCTTTTCCTCCTAATCTATGTATTCACAATACTGGGCAATCTTACTATCATCACGGTGGCCACTTTGGACTCCTTACTCCACACACCAATGTATTATTTCCTGCGTAACCTCTCTTTTCTTGAAATATGCTACATATCTGTCACCCTCCCCAAACTGCTCCAAACGTTTGTAGCCAAAAAGAAGACAATTCCCTTCTATGGTTGCTGTGCACAGATGTATTGCTTTTTCACCCTTGGTGTCACCGAGTGTTTCCTCCTAGCTGTCATGGCATATGACCGGTTTGTGGCCATCTGCAATCCATTGAGATACTTTTCAGTTATGAACAAAACTACATGCTTAAAAATGACTGCACTATCTTGGGTCTCTGGCAATGTTATCTCCCTTGGCCAGACTGCCTCCATCTTTTCTTTACCTTACTGTGGTCCCAACCTCATCAACCATTTTTTCTGTGACATACCCCCATTGCTGAAGCTGGCCTGCACTGATGTTAGAGCTCATGAGATTTCAGTTTCCGTCACTGGCTTTTTAGTACTACCGCTACCTTTTTCTCTAGTACTTTATTCTTATGGACGAATTATTGCTGCCATTCTTCGTATCAGCACTAATACAGGGAGGAAAAAGGTTTTCTCAACCTGTGCCTCTCACTTTGTCTCAGTTACTTTGTTTTTTGGGACAGGAGCTTTTACATACGTACGAGTCAAGACCAGTGACACCCCAGATAATGACAAAATATTGTCTCTGCTCTATAGTGTGGTAACTCCTCTGTTAAACCCTCTTATATATAGCTTACGAAATCAGGAAGTAAAAGGGGGGCTTAGGAAAATTTTGTATAAATGTGTTGGTATTAAAGATGCAAAACCATCTACACAAGCTCATAACTTTGAGAGCCGTCAATCAGAAGAGAAACATAATTAAGTTTGTCTATTTATGTCTATTTGTCTATTTTGGGCTTTTTTTCCCATTAAGAGATCTGTCACAAGAGATTTTTCCATGACAAAGATATTTCAGAGGAACACTAGAATTGTACTAAAGGCTACCAAGGAGATTAAATGCTTGGTGGGAAGAGACTGAATGAAACCCTTCCTTGAGTACATATTTTTAAGTGAGAATTTTGTATAATTCAGAAGTTTGTGTGCCTTTGAAGATTGAAGTGATGAACTTTGACTACTTTGTAACCTGATAGATTTTTTTTGTACACTCAGGTGGAGTGAAATAGTTAACTGCATCCTAGGAAGGGAAAGCATGTGTATATATTTGTATGTTTATTTCAGATGGAGACTGCCACAGTACTACCACTAGGCCATATCCACCCCTTACCAGCTGTAATCATCCAGAAGAAATTGTGTGGAGCACAGCATGGAAGGGATGACACCAATGGTGGTGCGGAGGATGGTCTATGTGGACAGCTTTACCCCGGATGCTTGTATACATAGATGTGCTTGTTTTAATCAACCGTGTGAATTGCTAAATGTTGTACCTTCATTAAATGTAACCACATTGCTACACTTAGAGGCACCTCTCTTCTCTTTTATACTCAGTTGTGATGTGACCCTACTTGTATATCAAGACATCGCTCGTTTATCAAGTCAAAATGTATAAAAAAAAATAGCTTGTCTTGCAAAACACTTTCAGATCAAGTTACTCTTAATCCAAGGTTTTACTGTAACAAGAAAAATGGGTTAACGGTCTTTGAAGGCACCAGAAAAAACATGCAAACAGAGACTTGTGTCTGTGGTCTGAAATTTGTCATTTGGCAAGCCCTACACATCTTCAGGAATGATCAGAGAAACCTATGACAGAATACACATTTGTACACTGATTCCAGGTCTCAACAAGTTGACAACACTAAAACAGGATGCATAGCTTCAACAAGTCCCCATCCACTTTGTCGCCACTGAATGTCATTTTAAGTTGTGATAAACCTAGTTACACCACTTTTACCTACAGGTAAGCCTATAATAAGACTTACCTGTAGGTACTGTAAATATTTCCTAAACCTGCACGGTTTAGGGGATATTTACCATATACGTTTGTGCCGACATCATTGGCGCATGCGCACTGAAGAAAGGGCGCGATCGTGCCATTTCTAAAGGGCTTGTGCCGTGACCGGTGGCTCCTTCGCTCGTGCGCGGGAGTGATGTCTCGCGACTCCGGACAGTCACAGAGCCGGAGTCCACGGCCCCGGAGGATAGAGGGGTGAAGATGGATTAGCCCACCAACAGGGACATTGCGGGCATACTAGCCTACTAGCTGGCTGGGAACTGATATGTTGGGAACATGTTACAGGAGGCTAGTAGAGATAAATTATTACCCTAATCAATGTTCCTATTACAAACTGCTGAGGTCCAAAGGCCACACATCATATACCAAAGGGCCACATGCAGCCCTTGAGCCACAGGTTGGACATCAAAGACCTAAAGGGTAGGGTAAACTGTACCTACCAATAGCTTTGTAAAAGTTCTATCGATGCAGAGTTTATGGACACAGAATGAGTTTGATAGCAGTGCATGCATTGTTAACATACACAACCTTGCTGTGAGTTCTAATATACCTAGTTAACAATAGTTTATAGTTAATTCTTTGCATCTTTATGTATTTTTTTGTTACAAGTACCTGTATCATATTACAGTATATCAGAATATAGAATTTCTGGCATCTGATATATTTTTCATGTTAAATGCATGCATACTAAGCAATATGTAAGGATCACTAAACTAAGCTACAAACCAAATGCAGCGCCTGGTGCAAACTACCCATTTCTGTCACCGGCAGGGCCAACCTTATAAAAATGGCATGGGCGCCTCAGCTACTATACATACTACATAATTCCCCGCGATGGATCCCGCGTAGGTGGTTCACACGTATTGACACTATATTTAGAAGCCTCCTTTGGAAGAAAAAAATAGCTAGAATCAAATTATCCACACAGCAGTACAGTAAAAACCAGAAGAAAAAGATACAGGGGTTGGCAGTTCCTAACATGCGACTTTATTTCCTGGCCTCACAATTGCAGCATCTGGGTGGCTGGGGAGAAGTTGATACGACAGACCCTATCCGTAATAAACTATTCCATGTCACATCGGGCCTTCCCGCAGTTTCACATCTTGAGGCAAATCAATGCCTACCATAAACTTACTGACCAAACTATGGGCCCTCATTAAACATAGCCTGGGTATGATGGGCTTCACAATGTATACCCCGCTGTGGCATAATCCTTGTTACCCAGAGCTGCAGAAACTGGAGGGGTTCCACTCCTGGGAAGCTAAGGGCATTAGGTACATATCACAACTCTATCTACAGACCATCTTCAAATCCTTCACTGACTTGCAGAACGAGTTTGGGCTACCAAGACACAACTTTTATAGATACCTCCAACTCCGGCGTGCTGTGCAATCGCAGTCACGGCGTCCCAGGTTGGAACAGATAGATCATCTGATCATAACTTACATTCTTAACACGCAGAATAAAAAGGGCATGATCTCTCAAATATATAACACACTCTTATCTAGATCGCAGGATGCAGCAAAACTTCCGTGTAGACATAGGTCGGAGAAGGACCTAGGAGAGATTGGAGGTGAGGACTGGGAACTGTGTTTACAGTCTCTGCCAATCGTCTCAGTGTCTCCATCATACAGGCTCTCCCAACTTTTCATTTTACACAGAACTTACCGTACCTCGGTGCTGCTTCACAGATGGGTCAGAAGGGAGACCCCCCTCTGTGCCCCAGATGTGGGGGGGGCTAACGGGGACCTTATACACTTAATGTAGCGTTGCCCAAAATTATTCAGATATTGGAGTACGGTAACCAATACCATATTACACATATATCGATCCACTGTTCCACTACACCCGGTCACATGCTTGTTGGGCACGGTGGACGAGGAATTTTTCGTCCCCCCGGCTAACAGAAGTCTCAAGATTACTATATATTGCATGCAAGCAGATAGCTCGTCTATGGTTATCACCACGTAACCCAACAACGAAACAGTGGATTGAACAGGTCAATAATACTCTAATTAAAGAAAAACTAACGTATCAACACAGAAATGCGATTAATAAGTTCTATAAAATCTGGCAGCCCTGGCTGGACACTGGGTTTGGCACCCTCCCAGCTAGTTCTCGATAGACTACTCCAAATGTGAACTTCTAGCTCCCTAAAAGTATTAGCCAACTGTCTGTACCATGCTACAATAATACAAAACCTTGAGCCAGCTCAAGGAATTAGGGTTCATTCTTAATACCTCCTTTCCTAGGGGTTAATCTCGGTATTTACCTCTATGACCCAACCAGGTCCTGGTTGTGAATAGAGGCATGAGCTAGTTTCACCTTCCCGTTGGAAGGTAGTTAGTTCAACAACAGTTCCCCTTTTTTGTCAAGGACTAACAGTGTGTCATGTACATTGTTACCAACCTATCAAAAGAAATGTACGGAACTAAAAGCATTAAGGAACATACCTGATATGATTATATTGTTAGAAATGACATGATTAAGTTCCATGCTTTATACTAACAACTGAATATAATACTGTTGCTAATGTACTGTATACCCTGAAATTATTGTGATGTATCTGTCTACAATGTACATCTGTTTTTGTGACACAATAAAAACTTTTCTGTTAAAAAAAAAAAAAAGCAATATGTAAGGCCCATGTGGACCTTTACGTTTCAGTGTGGTGCTTTAATGGACGCGTGTATTGGTGTGCATTTGTTGGGGTGGACCCCTCTTCTTAATAAATACAAGATACCATTCTTATATTTACAAGTTTCTTTTTTATTTGTTTTTCCCACTGGTCTGTGTGCCCCTGTTTCATACCATGTGCTGTGATTTTAAAAAAAGTCATTGGTGGCATTGTTTGTTATTTTTTTTATGTTGCCATGGTGTTAACAAAATGTGTGTCATTATGCCAGACAATCAAACCACTGCAACATAATAACATTTTTTTTCATTCTGTCTTTTACCCCCGAGATCTCACAGTCTGATCATGAGAACTTAATGGAAGGCACTGGTGACATAGCCTTCCCGGGGGGGGGCTTGGAAGGCACTGGCTACATCCCCAGTGCTTCAGAAAAACAGGAAGAAGGAGGGATGGTAAATATACTGTATTTCCAGCAAAATAACATTCATTAAAGCTGAACTCCAGGAATCATCTGTATTGCACAGTTACATTGGTCCAGCTTGGCATAGTGTAAGTATGCATACATCACTGTAGTATCGCTGACCACTAAAGTGATTTTCATCTTCCACAGAGGTCCATTGGGTATGAGATATGAGATGAGACTTGTGCCAAGTTGGACCAATGTATGTATGCAATACAAATAATTCCTGCAGCTCAGCTCTGAACATAAGATTGTCTGTGTTTCGAATTCAGCATGCAGAGCTTTATGCACATGAATTTTTTGGTTTTGTTGGGGAATTGTCTGCTTTAATTGAATAAACAGTCAATGAACTACAAAGTGTTGTAAGGTCCATTGCCCCTTTAAGTTTAATCCCTCCTGTTGCTATGTCATAGATAGGGTTAGTGCCTATATAAATGTCAGGTGTGGGCGGGGCCAGTGGGACCAGTCAAGGTATGGGGGCAGGATACCCCAGAGCTGCCAAGATGTAGAGATACACTGAGCTGATCTAAAAGGCCCTATACAGAACTGAAATACCAGGTGATGTGGTACAGATCACGTGTTTTTTTGGTTTTGGTGGGGAATTGTCTGCTTTAATTAAATGAGCAGTCAATGAACTACAAAGTGTTGTCAGGTGTATTGTCCCTTTAAGATTTATTCCTCCTGTTGCTATTTCATAGATGGGGTTAGTGCCTATATAAATGTCATGTGTGGGTGGGACCAGTGGGACCAGTGGGACCAGTCAAGGTATGGGAGCAGGATACCCCAGAGCTGCCAAGATGTAGACCTACACTGAACTGATCTAAAGGGCCCTATGCAGAGCTGAAATCCCAGATGAGGTGGTACAGATCATGTGTTTTTTGGTTTTAGTTGTGAATGGTCTGCTTTAATTGAATGAGCAGTCAATGAACTACAAAGTGTTGTCAGGTGTATTGCCCCTTTACGTTTAATCCCTCCTGTTGCTATGTCATAGATGGGGTTAGTGTCCCCAGAGCTGCCAAGATGTAGACCTACACTGAGCGGATCTAAAGGGCCCTATGCAGAGCTAAAATCCCAGGTGAGGTGGTACAGATCGTGTGAGGACTAGCTGGATTCACGCTGTCTACCACTGACCTTCTACTGTGGGTCCTGTAGCAGGGTACACATGTCCTTGGGGGCCTGGGAAAGAGTTCTCTTATGTGAGTAATATCTGAAACCTGGGAAAATCTTCAGCATGCCTGGCTGGAAAAAGCTATAGAAGGGACATTTGCAAGAGACTGGTATACAAGGGTGGTCTGAAAATTTCACAGCCTGACACGGAAGGGGTGACCTCACAGACATGAAAATTTATCGCTGCACAAAACCACTTTTCCAGATGTTCAGCGCTGAAAATGGTACATGAGTGCTATATGGTTTTCATGCGCTCTTTGCAAACAGTTGGCACCCCCTGTAGTCAACTTGAAAGTGAAGAAAGTAGAAGAAGAAGGCTTGAAGTTTTCCATCAGTGGGCTAAGTGATGGCAACAGTCTTCTGCGCTGCTGCTGCACACCCTCAGAATCACTAAAGACTGTTTCCCACTGATGGAAAAAGTACCAGAAAACCCACCAAAACTACATTTCCAGATGTAGAGCATCACAGCGTGCGGTAGTGCGTGATTGTGCATTGTAGTTGTTTGTGTTGTTTCAACACAGGGGCATTAGAGTTTTCTTTAGTACGTTGGGGTACCATTTAAAATAAATGACATCCCAATACTGTGCACCAATGTACATGAATTTATATTAATAAAAGGTACAGATTTTGTGCAAAATAATACTGTTGCTGTATACTGTGAATAATATCCATTCATACTGAAAGGTCATAAAGTTACTGAGAGATACACTGTAAACAGATCTATGTACTGTTATTGGTTTGCATATGCAGATTAGTATATTCTTTTATTTTACTTGTTGCTATCTGTATGTCTTCACAAATTCTTAAAGTAAACTTATACTGACTAAAATATGGGGCTGATGTTGGAGACATTTACTTTGGAAAATGACACCAGTTACTGACACCAGCTTTTGTATGTTGTTCACTGTCAGTAACTTAGAGCATACCACTTTTAGAGACAGCCAGGTAGCTAGCATTTTTAGAAGGACTAATTTATATATAAATTATACTTTCCTCAGAGTTATACTTTATAGGTACTCCCTTCTCAGCCGCAAAGGTCTTATACATACCTGTCCCTGCTTCTCGGAAATCTTTGCCGTGGGGCCAGCTTAGCACAGCACAGCGGCCTCTTGATAACTCTTCCAGCTTCTCTCTGCTTTTTCCATGAACCAGTGCTGCAACCTCCATTCATCCCAATGGAAATGCTGCCCGCCGTTTGGGTGAAAGATAGATGACCACTCCATAGAAATGAATGGGACCCAGGAGTCCTCAGAGCAAAGATGTTGGAGTAGTAATAACAGGTAACCATATGACACAGTGGTGGAGAGGATGCCAGAAGGGGGGGACCTATAAAGGGCAAACTTTACCAAAACTACAGTTAGCCTTTCAATTAGAGCATACTGTATAAAACTATTTGGAACAATATCAGGAGATAATTTCCATATCTACTTGTGACAACATAGCACTCCATTCACAACTTTTTGTTTTAAAGTTTGAAAAGACTAAGAATGTGTTAGATGTTTTAATTATTTTACTTTAGAGAATCACTTTAAAGCCCAACTTTGGACACAAAACAAAAATACCTCTCCAGTGCCCAGTCCCCCTCCACACACTGCAAGGTTTAACTGCTCATTAAGTCTAGGTGTAAGCAGGTTCAGTTTAGATGAGGGGGAGCCAGGTTCCTCTGAGACCTCGGTAGGTCTCATCAAGAAAACAGTTGTCTGATTGGACACTGCTGCCCTGGTTGACCTGGCAGCCATCTTTGGGGTGGGAAGTGCTTATAAAAAGCACTATCCCCTATGGGTTGGCGCACATTTAGCATAGTGGTTAGGACAGGGACAGATCTCCCGTTGGCTAGGGACAATTGGAGTAGCGTAGGGTCAGGTTCCTGTGGAGGAGGGACAGAGCAGGGACTGTCGCTGTGTACCATCAGTAGCTTTCCTGTTTTGGGGCCTGGTTGCCGCTCTGCCTTTCAGCTTCCTCCCCTGCCAGATGCTGTAAGGTGTCTCCAGTGTGCATCATACTACCTATCTGGTTCATTGTAAGTGTTCTGGTCTGGTGTGGCTCTGTCTGCAGAGTTTATTGTTCTCTCTAAACACTTCTATATCAATATATTGCTGCATCACACAGTCTCTGCGTGACTTCTCCCCCCCCGTGGGCAGCGAGCCTGGGCCACACCTACATAGGGGTATATGGATAAGGAGTATTACTTACCGACTTCTAGCTTCTGTAAACTCCCTCCATCTGTGCTTCTGTAAGCTCCTTGAGGCCAGGGACTACTATGAATGTACAGTATGTAAAGCAGTGTGTAAATTGTTGACGCTATATAAATATCTGTAATAAATAAAATGGTTTACTTGACATTCTACTGTTCTTTTTTCTCGGGCCAAGAACCTTTGTCAAGCAAAGTGCCAGAGGATTAATGGCTCAGCTCTATGCGAATGCTATATGAAAAGCAAAAGAGAACAAAAAAAGGAAGAAAGCAAAGGAAAATGGAAAGGGAAGACATTGGATGGGGGACAAAAAAACTGCCTGCCACATATTGAATCATGATATGCTTCAAAACCACAACAATGAAGGTGGGCAGTTGTACCTCATGCCTGTTAGGACCCTAGCGTCATTCCTATCAGAAGGTTGCAAGGTGGTTCATGCCCTTGCTGAATTAATTTTACAATTGACATTCATAGTGTGATCTGTGGTACCCTTAGACAAAGAGATTATGTCCAAAGTGATAACTACCTTTGTAGTACTTTCCTGAAAAAGCCAACATGTTTGTTTTTTTTTGTTTTTGTTTTTTAGAAGGGGTTATACAAAATTGCATTTGGGTTATATCTTGTGTTTTTCTTTATATGCAATGGCTGGTTGCTACATAGGTATAACACTAATCATAAATAAAACTATATCTAAATAACTTATGCGTAGTATGACCAAAAGATAAACTATTGAGTAATAATATTAGTTTATTTGAATAATGGAACATAAAGCAATAATGTAACATTTGGTTTCACTGACTATACATTACAGCTTTGTTCATGATGTATTAAAGTAGATTTGTCATGTGTAAAGCAAGGTTGCACGTTGAAATCACGTGGAAATGTAAAGAGGTCCTTAAGGGGATATTTTTAATCTTTCTTAAAGAGTTCACTATGTGGCCTGCCCTCTCTGTGACTGGCGGAATTTTGTTTATTGTGTTTATATTTTCTTGTCACATTACTGCTACTAGAGGAATTTGGAATTCCAGAAATTACAGGTTGACGTCAAGCCTTTCTGATGTGTCTACATTTTTTTATATTATTGATGATTTGAATATAGATTTTTTTTTAATAACAAAGAATAGCATTAACACTAACTTGCAGGGGCAAATTTTTTATTTAAAGAATGTGTTAATCCCTTGCGCTTCCTTTTTAAAAGTGTGTTTACAATTACCAATAGTAACTGCTGCAAGCATCAATCATATGTTCCCACAATAGAGTATTAATCAAAAACAGATGCTGCAGAGGGTACATGTTACACAAACTCTTCACTCTGTAGTATCCAGAGTCCTCCGCTGTTCCCACCAAGGAATCTCCATCTTATCGTATGTCCGCTATCCAGAACCTCAACTCTTTTGACCCCTTTGTTGATGCAAGTAAAGGTGATGACTGCCTCCCAGCTGGGACAGAGGATTCTATCCGTATAAGAATCCAGCAATGAAACAGCAGAAAGACTTTCACAACCGTTCAAGGCATTGCGGATGACTACGACAAAAATAAACTAGTTAAAGCTTTCAAGAAGAAATTTGCTTGCAATGGTACTGTTGTTGAACACCCTGAATATGGAGAGGTGATCCTGCTTCAAGGTGACCAGCGCAAGAATGCTTGCCAGTTCCTTGTGGAGGTTGGACTGGCCAAAGAAGATCAACTGAAAGTCCATGGGTTTTAAAGTACAAGATGTAACCTCAGCTTTTACCTTATCCAAGGATTCCTTTCTGTAATGAGTAGCAATATGAAGAACTTACTCTTGTCAGAAGTTTAACTATTTTTGTGATTAAACTACCTCTTCAAAGAACTTTAAAAACGTCTGTTAGCCTTTTAGTCATTGTGAGCCAGTCCTATTTTATAGCTTTGTGACAAACCGATCAGCCATAACATTATGACCATTGACAGGTAAAGTGATAACATTGATTATCTCTTTACATTGTCGTCTGAAAGTGGGTGGGCTATAATAGCCAGTGAGTGAACATGTTGTCCCTGAAGTTGATGTGTTGAAAGAAAAAAATTGGCAAGTGTAAGGATTTGAGTGACTTTGACAAGGGCCAAATTGTAATGGCCAGACGCCCGGGTAAGAGCATCTCCAAAACTGCAGCTCTTGTGGGATGTTCCCGGTCTGCAGTGGTCTTGACCTATCAAAAGTGGTCCAAGGAGGGACAACCAGTGAACCGGTGACAGGGTCATGGGCGGCCAAGACTCATTGATGCAGATGGGGAGCAGAAGCTGGCCCATGTGGTCCAACCCAGTAAAGCTACTGTAGCTCAAATTGCTGAAAAGGTTAATGCAGAGTCCAATAGAAAGGTGTCAGAACACACAGTGCATTGCAGTTTGTTGCGTATGGAGCTATGTAGACGCAGACCAGTTAGAGTGCCCACATTGACCCTTGTCCACAACCAAAAGCTCTTACAATGGGCGCATGAGAAACGTACCACAGAGCAATGGAAGAAGGCAAACCGAAATAAAAAGAAGACAAGGGCGCACCAGCCTTGTGCATTAACTTTTAAAACATTTATTTGATAAAAAATAGTAAAGGAAATAACTCACAGGCGATTGGTGGAGGAGGCACAACATAAAATCGCACCGGTGTTTATCTGAATAGAGTGGTAAAATAATTTATTTTATGGGGGGGTTTGGAAAACATGTTTTTGATTGTGCTGTGTATCAAAGGTAGGTCCCCTTTGCCTTGACCCAAGGCATGGACTCCACTAGACCTCTGAAGGTGTGATATCTGGCACCAAGCCATCAGTAGCAGATCCTTACAGTCCTGTAAGTCACACTGCCTCCCTTGGCTCACCTTTGTCCTTCCTGGTGCCATCACTTCCCCAGGTAAAAGATGCACATGCAACTTGGAAAGCTACGTGATGTAAAAAATTGTATTCAGACCAGTGTGCCTTCTTCCATTGCAGTAGCAAAAGAGAAAAAAGCAACTCCTGCGCACAGGTGGATCACCATATGTAGTAGGTAAGCACTGGCCTTGCTGCCCTCAAGGATGGGGATCCTAGTGGAAACCGAAATAAAAAGAAGACAAGGGCGCACCAGCCTTGTGCATTACTTTTAAAACATTTATTTGATAAAAAATAGTAAAGGAAATAACTCACAGGCGATTGGTGGAGGAGGCACAACATAAAATCCCTCCGGTACAGACGCTGCAATCCGCTAACACGTTTCGAAGGGAAAGTCCCCTCTTCCTCAGAGCTATGCATCGAGGGACTTTTCCCTCGAAACGCATTAGCGGATTGCAGCGTCTGTACGTTCCTCCACGACCCCTGGAAGGTTCGCTCATCCCAAATCGCAGACTGTCCACCGGAGGGATTTTATGTTGTGCCTCCTCCACCAATCGCCTGTGAGTTATTTCCTTTACTATTTTTTATCAAATAAATGTTTTAAAAGTAATGCACAAGGCTGGTGCGCCCTTGTCTTCTTTTTATTTCGGTTTCCACTAGGATCCCCATCCTTGAGGGCAGCAAGGCCAGTGCTTACCTACTACATATGGTGATCCACCTGTGCGCAGGAGTTGCTTTTTTCTCTTTTGCTACTGCAATGGAAGAAGGCACACTGGTCTGAATACAATTTTTTACATCACGTAGCTTTCCAAGTTGCATGTGCATCTTTTACCTGGGGAAGTGATGGCACCAGGAAGGACAAAGGTGAGCCAAGGGAGGCAGTGTGACTTACAGGACTGTAAGGATCTGCTACTGATGGCTTGGTGCCAGATATCACACCTTCAGAGGTCTAGTGGAGTCCATGCCTTGGGTCAAGGCAAAGGGGACCTACCTTTGATACACAGCACAATCAAAAACATGTTTTCCAAACCCCCCCATAAAATAAATTATTTTACCACTCTATTCAGATAAACAATGTAACCTCCACTGTGAATGTGACCTTTCCAACCTAGATATTTCATTATTATTGTCACCAATCTATTATATATAAAGTGTACCAATAACCTTAGCCTACAGGTGCTCACAATGCTAAAATAAAACATTATTAATAAACATCAACTGTATGTATGTGCTCACACCATACAGTATATTGCCATATGTGTAAGCTTATATACACAGTTCATGAACAGTAGTGTCCTAAATATAATGTTCAACCAATCTTGTGAGCAACACGCCAGTGCTGTAAATTCTCTCATGCAGTGCTCCCATGCTCCACCACAGTGCCCACACCGTTCTCACCTTGCCAAGATAACCCAAAAATCATTTAGGCCATATAGCACTTTATCATTAGTATGCAGGTCCGCAGTCTCTGGTTCAATTCCACTTCTGTGCCCACTCCAATACTATCTGCATATTAGGGGTCACAGTCCCACCGAGATGGCTTCTTTGTGCTACTTTGATGTCAATAAAGAAAAACAACCACCGTAGTGTAGCATAAACTGGAATCTCCACTTCATTGTTAAAATTTCACTCACAGGATAATAAACAATAAAATTGTATATCTCTTATGTGATTAAAAATACTGCTGGTAACGATCCGGGTCATAATTACGATATTACGTATGACATCAACCAGGCTCCTCCCTATGTGTTACGTCATGGTCACGCGGCTTCATCAGGGGAAAGGGGATGGGTTCACGATCTTGGTATATATACTGATGGTGTATAAATTGTGTAACCATGGGGAAGGTCAGTGGCCATGTTATCTGTGCCCACACTATGATACTTAGATATACTGGGCAGTCTTATTACTGAAGTCCAAATAGAACAGAAATAACGGCGGCCAAAACAAACAACAAAAAATCTCCCAGCAACCATAACACTGTGGTAAATTCCTAAAAAAGTGTAGCACCAACAGATCGGATCCACACACAAAAAAAATGTATGGGCCTGGTGACACTATTAGAAATATCCCAATTAATATTACAAAAAGTATAAATATGTTCTAAACTTTATAGAACATATTAACATAAGCATAAAAAAAAATAATAAATATAAAAATGAAAAATTTAAAATGTATCGATCTCACTAAAATATCATAGCAGAGATAAAAACATAGTATAGGGCATATAGGGCATTAATTAGTAATCTCACTAGGTGGGGGGGGGGGGCTAGTAAAAATCACAAGTTCTTATTATGGAATCTGAGAAATGTTTGGACAAATTATGTTTGGTAAACCTTTTAATTATGTCTGGTAGATACTCTTGTAGTCTGACCTTTAAGGGACATTTGGTTGTGCCCACGTACTGCAGCCCACATGGGCACTGGAACACATAGAAAACCCCTTCTGTGTTGCAAGTAATGAAGTCACAAATAGAATACTGCTTACCTGCACTATTTGCCACAAATTCACATTTTTTGGTGATTTTTTTTTTTGTGTTATTACATATAAAACATTTTTCTACAGGGGTAAAAACATTTTCCTCCAAAGAAGGACCACTGTTTCGCTTGGGGAGGGTCTACCACCCCCTTGATGACTCGATCTCCAACAGTAGGGGACGATTTATATATGAACCTAGGTTTGTTTGGTAATGTCTGTTGTGAATGTTTATCGGACTTTAGAATAGGCCAATGTTTTCTTGTAATACACACAACCTTTTTATGCTGTATATATACTATAATCCAGAATAATAGGTAAATCTTTCTGACTTAATTCTACTCATACTTTATCTCCGATTAGATGGTCTCTTTCCAGATTCTACACTTCTTCAATTTTCTCTTCAATTAACTCTTTTTATACAGTATATCCTCTGTTAATAAAATCACTTCCAATTTCCTTTGCTTGTTCTAGATAGTCCTTTTTCTTGGTGCGATTTCTACTATCCAGGGGTAATGATGGTAACTATCCATCAGTATATGATTTCTAGATCCAAAAGGTTATTCTTACCCTAATCTCCCAAGTTAGTCTGATATTTTTGTCATTTTGATTCAAAGTGCCTAAAAATTGCTCTAGGCTCTGTACATCCCCTCTCTCGGCAATTATTTTTCTTTGTAGTAATCCCAAATTTTACCAAATTAAAAGGTTAACATCACACAAGCTTCACCAGGTGTGTGTGTGTGATATAAGATGGCTTATTTACCCAATCTTCTTTACTGGATAAGGTGGCCCAAGACAAATGCTCTTTTGCTCTTGTGATTTTGGTTCTTCATGACTATGTCTGCAAGAAATTCTCCTCTTTCCATTATTAAATGTTAAATGTTACCATACACAAGTTAGCCATTTGAGATGTGGGACAGACCAATTGGCTATATAAAAAGCATGCCTAAGGCTTGATTTAGACCGGTGTTTGTGGCACTTGGCTCACGTTTGGCTGCCCGTTGTGCATGACGTGTCAGATGATTTTTGTCACTGCCGCGAAGCAAAGCATTACGATTGTGGCTCCCCGCCCACCAGAAGTACACAATGGTTCCATAGGAGGATTCCCTGATCAACACTGTCTGTGTTGATGGGGGAATCAAGCACATTTCTTACTTGCAACCTGTGGTTGTAGGAAAAAAATTTGCTCTATCTATGGCTGACCTAACGCTAGGTTTAGAATAACTTTTTCAGTGCTTCCTCATTTGCCTGTGAAATAAATATTGGGTGGTTATGGATTCCCCTCTATTTTCCTATATACGGTATATATGTATTAACTTGTCTATTCCTATAGTTAGCTAGTCTGGCAAAGCTTTAGTATAGTTACTGGCGATAGTACAATAATAAGGTTAGCTATTGACAATAATCACACTGCTTATATAAACCAGGATCTTATTTATTTCCCCAAAAAATAGGAACGCTAACATAAAAACGCTAAAGGAAAATATTACAGAGCATATAAAACAAAAGAACATCAATGATACTTTGCATAAGTTCGTCCTGGAGATGTTGTCTTGTCAGCTGGGCTCAAAATGGCAAGAGAGCCATGAGGCAAGAGAGAGACTTTCCATTCAATGAGCACTTTTAAACTACATTTGGACCCCCCCCCCCACATACACCACACCCACCTAGCCTCCTATCCAATGGAAAAGAGAAGAGGCAGTCCTTTTTAATATCTGTCTATCCTTCAGGAAGCATGCTGTAGTGTCCACTAGGGGCAGCGTTTGTCCATGTATCCAGATAAAATGTATATATAAGGTAGCTCTGAGTGTCAGAACCAGGCAGATAGTGTCTATAATTGGACAAGGGGGTCCGATGATAAGATCTTCCACACTTAGGGCTGCACTTACAGAGAGGAGTAATCTCTAATAGAAGACAAAACTAAAGAAAAAAGGCACCTCTAAGTGCAGAATTAAAAACCTTTTATTTTAATATCCCTGAAAGGGTTAAAAACACTTACAAGATCTGAAGAAAGAAAGAGCATGTCATATATTCATGGAGCAGGTGACCCGGCATCAGGAAGGTCCCCAGCATGTTATGGGTTCCCAGGGATGTCCATGTGCAGCAGCGGAGGGTCCCAGGGTCACCAACAGATGAATACCCAAGGCCCTGGAAATACCGGTAAACGGTCACACTGTCCGAGTCCATGAAGAGCGGAAATCCCGGAAGTGACATTAGCAGGGGGAACAACGACCAGCGTGGACCGCAAGCCGGAAATGGTCGTCAGAATGGGACACGTTTCGGAACTACTGATTGGTTCCTGAAGGACTCACGATTCGAATCGATTATGATTATCTGGTCAACGATTCAATTAGATTCCGCAATGCATCACTAAGCATCACGATTACTGACGAGCCCCCACTTATGCTTGGGCCTCCTTCCTCCCTGCAATCTTCTGGGACACATCACAGGTCCCAGAAGATTGCCCGGCTGTGCAGAACAGCGCAGTGAGACATGCGCACCCGGCTGTAAAGCTGCAAGCTGTCACCACTGGATGCACACAATAGTATTGCCAGCGCCGTGGACAGGCAGGGGAGAGAATGGAGGGTTTGGTTGGCCACGTCGCTGGATTGTGGGACAGGTGAGTGTCTGTTTATTAAAAGTCAGCAGCTAAACTTTTTGTAGAAAACGGGTGGAACTCCACTTTAAGAAGTGCACTAATCCGGTGCACTACAGGGTACAGGAATTCACACACGGCAGCTGGGAGGTCAGGAGGGATTAGAATGCACAACTGACAAACAGCCCCATGAAGTTCCCTGTACTGTCTCTGTGCTGACATGTCTCTGGGCTCCCTCATTTGCACCTTCCAGCACACTAGGAGTTAGCACAGTGGAATGTGCAAAGGGGGGGGGGGGCCAGGGAAATGTCAGCACAGAGCACGTGTAAGAGCCAGTGTAAGTAGAGTACAAACACATTTGTACTCTACATACTGCTGTTAAAATACCTTTGTGGTAAAAAATGCAGTTATAATCCATTAAGTGCCCACCGCTGTATGTGCATTTTAACCACTTGCTTACCAGGCCAATTCTGACATTTCTCTCCTACATGTAAAAATCATCATTTTTTTTCTGGAAAATTACATAGAACCCCCAAACATTATATATGTTTTTTTAGCAAAAACCCTAGAGAATACAATGGTGGTCATTGCAACTTTTTATCTCGCATGGTATTTGCGCAGCAATTTTTCAAATACGTTTTTTTTGGAAAAAAAACATTTTTATGCTTAAATAACATGTCACGCTTTAAAATTGTGCGCACTCATGGAATGGCACCAAACTTTGGTACTTAAAAATCTCCATAGGCGACGCTTTGAAAATTTTTACAGGTTACCAGTTTAGAGTTACAGAGGAGGTCTAGGGCTAGAATTATTGCTCTCGCTCTAACGCACGCGGCGATACCTCACATGTGTGGTTTGAACAACGTTTACATATGTGGGCGGGGCTTACGTGTGTGTTCGCTTCTGAGCGCGAGCTACCAGGGACAGGGGCGTTTTAAAAAAAATGTTTTTTATTTATTTTTTTATTTTACTTAATTTTTTTTATTTTTACATTTTTTTTACATTAAATTTTTTTGATCACTTTTATTCCTATTACAAGGAATGTAAACATCCCTTGTAATAGGAATCTATCGTGACAGGTCCTCTTTATGGAGAGATGCGGGGTCAATAAGACCCCACATCTCTCCTCCAGGCTGTAAAGCATAAGATCGGAAAAAAAAAAATTCTCTGATCTCATGCTAACAGCCGCGATCGTGGCTTTGTTTACAATGCGGGGTCCGGGCGTGACGTCATAACATCGTGCCCGGGCCTCCGAAGGTCATAGAGATGACTGGTGACCATCTGGTCACCAGTCATCTCTATCATCCTCATCCGGCGCCGGCCGATTCATTCTCCGAGCTCCCGATGGCACGGGAGAGCCCGGAGAAGCACCGGATGGCGGTGGGAGGGGGGGTGTCCCCTCCCATCGTCTATAAGAACGATCAAGCGGTGGAAGTGCCACTATGATCATTCTTATCGTGCACAGAATCACCTACTAAAAAGAATGATATCTGAATGATGCCTGTAGCTACAGGCATCATTCAGATATCCCCCCCAAAGTGAAGACATCATTTTACTATGGCCCGGTAGCCAAATGCTTCATACCTCATTTCTTACTCTGTGTATAACTGTATATGCCACTCATGTGACTGCTCGGTCCGGTCCGCCTCTCTCCTCTCACATCTCTCCTCTCAGTCTCATGTCTCTCCTGACGTCAGTGGGAGTTCTCAGCTCCGCCCACCGACTGTAGCTATCAGATCAGAAGAGAGGCGGGCGGGGCTGACATCATGAGACACGTGAGAGGAGAGAGGCGGGCCGGACCGAGCAGTCGCATGAGCGGCATATACAGTTATACACAAACTAAGAAATGAGGTATGAAGCTGCATATATTTTAAAAAACACATACAGCAGTGGCCACTTAATGGATTATGACTCTGCATTTATTACAAAAGCTATTTTGACAGACACGCTCAAAGCACTCTTCCGGGAGGGGCGGGGCAAGTCAGGATGATGTCACCCGACATCGATTTTTCAGGTCGCATGCATTGATGCCGCATCGGGGGCCCCCGAATCGCGATGCATTAACGCAGCGATTAAATTCCACACCCCTAATGAATATATGACATGCTCTTTCTTTCTTCAGATCTTGTAAGTGTTTTTAATCCTTTTGGTTTGTCCATGTATCACTACCATCCGACACTGGTCAAATCCTCAGTGACAGCTATTCTTTGAACTCAGCCCATCAGTCATCTTGGCAGCAGTGGCTTTCTTTCAAGCTTTGTTTGCAGATGTGTTAATCAAGCACTTCTATCTTTATTACACCAGGTGGTCTGGGGCCAAGCTCTACTCCCCTGCCAGGGGGCATGAATCAACACCCTGCTGGGTCAACTTGCAAGTTAGGCCACCTGGCTGTATTAACCAAGATGTAAAACTCCAGAAATATGATATTAAATTATGTTGACTTTTAACCAACCGCTTTGCGCCTGAAAGGTGAATATCACCCTCCTTTAGAAACAGCTGCTATGGAACAGTCCATAACTGTCTCATTGTGTTGTGCTTCCCAACATGTGCTTCAGAAACAGCTCCTATGGGAACAGTCCATAACGGTCTTAACATGTGTTTCCCAACATGTGCCCCTTTGCCCCTGAGTGACACACCACCTCCATTCCTCAGCGACACCTTCCATGCCACCATTCTGTGTCTTCTCCTTTCTGGTATCTTCACAACAGGGTGCAATACAAGCCAGGGGTGTCTATTCAGTCACCATTCACCAGCACACACTCAGAACCACACATCAACCAGCTTTCAGATACAGAACCTCGAGGAGAGTCTTACTCACCCATATTACTAACCTAAAATACACATATGTCACACTTTACCATCACACAAATCAACCCATTACCATAATATATGCATATATATGTGACCCACCAAATTAAACATCCCACTCCCAACCTCCTATCCCACTCCCAACCTCCTATAACTCTTTAGTGTAGATACGGGTCAGGATTAGGCAGGCTTGCTCAAAATGGCCTTTTCTACAACAATTTTGGCATGTCAGCGGTACTTCAGGATTCTGAATTGGCAGCAAAGCCTCTAACTTGTACGAAGAGACCTTACCGTCAATTCGTCCCTCAACTTGCATAGATAAATGCAAGACCTTCCAATATAAATGTCAAGTCCAACAACACATAACAACTTGAACCAATGACGAAACTGCAGCAATAATGAGTAATACTACAACGGGATGTATCAAATAATTCAAAATACCGTTGGCCTTACTGGAATGTCCGAATATTACCTCCCACCAATACCCTCCAGCATCATTCTCTAGTTGATGCACTACCTCCTTTATTTTATTCTGATCATGGTAGATGGCTATAGTAGCATTAGCTTTCTCTTGCTGTAGCATCCTCATAAGGCTCTCATCCCAATCTGTTACCATTCCTGTATCTTCCTTCCCATGCCAAGATTCAGGGATCTCAGACTAACAGGGCGGTTATAGTTGACACACAGACAGATTGGCAATATGCATTACCACATAGTTCCACTCCTGTGTCTGGACTTCAGAGACACTACCAAGGGTACACCATGCTCCTCTAGCTATTGTTAGGTTCACAGAACATCCTAGTTCCATGACTAACGTTACATTGGTATCCTTTAGGACAAAGAACCTATGTCCCAAATAATACACTGGTGTTTCCTTCCCGGCAATGTTCTCCTCATTCAGAACACAGAGTGAAGCATCTTCCCAACATTTCTTGTTCACCACCGTGCATTGGCCTGGCAAACAAACTGAAAAATTTTCAAAAATACTGAAACAAAAACATCAATAGCAGCCTCACTGTGCCATCAATTGCAGCCACTGTGCCCATCATATGCAGCCACTGTGCCCATCATATATAGCCAACTGTGCCCATCATATGCAGACTCTGGGCCCATCATATGCAGCCACCTGTGCCCATCATTTGCAGCCACCTGTGCCCATCATATGCAGACTCTGTGTCCATCATATGCAGCCAACTGTGCCCATAGTACTGTATGCAGCCTTGTGCTCATCATATGCAACCAACTGTGCCCCCCCGCTGCCTGCTCGGCACTTACCCCATCGTAGTGGTGTGTCAGGCAGAGGGACAGGCGGCGAGCTGTGGGACGGTAGGTAAATATCAATCTGCCTCCAGCTTACATCCTCTCTGATCACATGTGGGTAATTTAGCCAAGGTAGAATCCCCAGTCAGCAAGCCCATTGATACCACCAAATATACAGACCGAGCCTGCACTTCTGTATATGGGATCAATAAGGAAGCATAACATCTCTCATAATCCAAACTAGCACAGCCCATCCTTTCGACCACCACCTTGGATTAGTGTAAGAGATGTGTTTTGGCAAAATCTTACTGAGCTGTGATGCTAACTCATAAGCCACTGCCCCTCATACAGAGACTGTACAATCAGCTCGATGTTGGTTGATAACTCCGCCTGCCCCTCGGTGCACGCCAGAGCCCATGACATATTTTTGCCTGTACCACCACACTCTCTACCAACCTCTTAAAATGGTTGATAAAATCTTGAGATACTTTAACCTGGGTATTTATGTGACTTTGTTGAATGTTATCAAGAATGTCATTAACCACTTGACCACTGGGCACTTAAACCCCCCTCCAAACCAGACCAATTTTCAGCTTTTGGTGCTCTCACATTTTGAATGACAATTACTCAGTCATGCAACACTGTACCTATATGAAATTTTTGTCCTTTTTTCACACAAATAGAGCTTTCTTTTGGTGGTATTTAATCACCATTAGGTTTTTTTTTTGTTTGTTTGGGCTATAAAAGAAAAAAGACCGAAAAATTTGGTAAAAAAAATGCATTTTCCTTTGTTTCTGTTATAAAATTTTGCAAATTAGTAATTTTTTTCATACATTTTAGCCAAAATTTATACTGCTACATATCTTTGGTAAAAATAACCAAATCGGTGTATATTATTTGGTCTTTGTGAAAGTTATAGAGTCCACAAGCTAGGGTGCCAATCTCTGAAAATTGATCACACCTGATGCACTGACGGCCTATCTCATTTCTTGAGACCCTAACAAGCCAGGAAAGTACAAATACCCCCCAAATGACCCCTTTTTGGAAGGTAGACATTCCAAGGTATTTTGTAAGAGGCATGGTGAGTTTTTTGAAGTTGTAATTTTTTCCCACAATTTTACGCAAAATCAAGATTTTTTTTTCACAAAATTGTTATATTAGCAGGTTATTTCTCACACACAGCATATGCATAGCACAAATTACACCCTAAAACACATTCTACTCCTCCTGAGTATGGCGATACCACATGAGTGAGACTTTTACACAGCGTGGCCACATACAGAGGCCCAACATGCAGGGAGTGCCATCAGGCGTTCTTGGAGCATAAATTACACATATAATTTCTTGGCTACCTCTTACACTTTTGAAGGCCCTGGAGCACCAGGTCAATGGAAACACCCCAAAAATTACCCCATTTTGGGAAGGAAAACAACCCAATGTATAATCTATGAGGCATAATGAGTCTTTTAAAGGTGTTATTTTTTTCTACAAGTTTTTAGAAAATGTGTAAAGAAAATGAAAACGCATTTTTTTTTACACAAAGTTGTCAATTTAGACAATATTTCTAACACATAGCATGTACATACCAAAAATTACACCCCAAAATAGATTCTCCTACTCCTCCTGAGTACGGCGATACCACATGTGGGAGACTTTTCCACAGCCTGGCCACATACAGAGGCCCAACATGCAGGGAGCACCGTCAGGTGTTCTAGGGGCATACATTTCAAATCTAATTTGACTACCTATTACACTTTTGTGAGGCACTGTAGTGGCATGGATGAGCATGAATGGGGATGGATGAGCCATGGATGGGGATGGCTGAGTATGGATGGGATGACTGAGTATAAATGAGTATGCCTGAGTACGGCCGGGTACGGCTGAGTACGGCTGGGTACGGCTAAGTATGGCTGGGTATGGATGGGATGGCTGGTTACAGCTGAGTTTGGCTGGGAACGGCTGGGTATGGCTGAGTATGGCTGGGTATGGGTAAGTATGGCTGAGTACGGCTGAGTATTGCTGAGTATGGTTGCATACGGCTGGGTACGGCTGAGCATGGCTGGGTACGGCTGGGTATGGCTGAGTATGGCTGGGTATGGATGGAATGGCTGGGTATGGCTGGGTATTCATTCTCTCAACCATCCCCGCAGACTGTGGATGGTATGGTACATGGAATCTCTGTTCTACTCCCAGCAGCTCCCAAATATTTTTCATGACCCTGCCGGTAAAGTGAGTCCCCCTATCTGATTCCAGGACTTTGGGGAACCCCCCTCTTGAAAATACTTTGGTCCACAAAGCTCTAGCTGTGGCAGTAGCAGAGTCCTTTCTCAGGGGTAGAGCCTCCACCCACTTTGAAAAGACATCCACAACTACCAGCAGATATATATAAACTCCAGGGGCACTTGGTAATGGACCGACAAAGTCAATCTGCAGGTTCTCCCAGGGTCCATCAGCTACCGGTACCCTTGCTTCCTTCCCTTTGGTCTAGGGTTCATTTGTGCACAGATCAAACATTCCTGCACTACCTGTGAAACTGTGTTACCCATTGTCTCTCACCAGTATCTAGCTTGCACAAATTTCAAGGTACCCTGAACACCCATGTAGCCTGTCAACCTGTGATTTTCATGGGCTAAATCCTTTTGATGCTGGGAGGGCACTACAAACCTTTGCCCTTCTGAAGTCTCTCTTAACAATAGATCATCTTGCAATACATCATTTTGGGGAGCATCTGCAGCTTTTATTCTAAGCTGCTTTTTGATTGAGCTCCAGGCCTCATCCCTATTCCGCTAAGGATGGGGTACTTGTCCGTAGCACTGGCAAGAGTTCATGTAAACCTGCTTTCACCTCCTGCTCCTCAAAATTATGCTCCTCCCAGGCCCGCCTCCCTTCAGCATCATAGGGTGTCCACTTGACTCCTATTCTTTGCCAGCTCATCTGCCTTGTTGTTGCCCATGGTAATCTCCTCACCACCTCTTTGGTGAGCTTTCACCTTAATGATAGCCACTCTCTGAGGCTCCACACTTGCTCTTTCCCATATATCTCTGAGCACTGAACTATGTACCAAGTCTTTCCCAGAGGCATCACTGAAGCCCCTTGACTGCCGCAAAAGCATGTATTAATTCAATGACCTTGTGACATAGGCGCTGTTAGAGAATATGGTTATGGGACCTGAACCGAAATGTGCAATGGCATTTCTCACTGCCTCCAGTTCAGCTCTTTGGGCAGAAAAACTTTGAGGGCATTTGGTCATGATTTTCTCATTGGTCTGGGGGCACCACAGGGCATACCATGTGTGAAAACTTCCTCCATCCCAATACCTTGATCCATCTACCCAGATTTTAAGGTCTTCATTACCTGTTGCTAACCTGAACACCTCCTGTGTTCTGGTATGATGTTCCTCCCCACAGTCATGCTGCTCCCCCTCGTACTGCATCAATTGTGGAAGAATATATGTGGTATTGTGGGTCACGGTAAGGTCTCTGGGTGTTAAATACACTAGCCATCTTGCTACCCTTTGGGAGGATACTCCACTGAGGGTACATTCCAAAAGCATTTTAATCTGAGAATAGGGTGTCTGCAGAATGATTTTGCTAAATCCCACAACATGCTCTGTGGCAAGAACCACCCAGTGTGCTGCCAAAAGGCTTCTGACACAATCATCAAATCCCCTCTCTACCGGGCTTAGTACCCTGGACCAGTATCCAATATTTGCCCTATCTCTCCTGCAGCAACACCGCTGTTATTGCTACTGCAAAGGCATACACTTGTAGTGCAAAGGGCAAATCGGCATTCGGATTGTTTAAGGCTGGGGCCTGCATCAGACTCACCTTTAGCTTGGTGAAAGCTTGCTCATGCTCGCCCAACCAGTCTAAAGGGTCTGTTTCCTTCTTGTCTCCTTTGAGAAAATCATACAATGGCCTTGCCTTTTCTGCAGAAACCGACCATCCCCAGGAATTGTCTCAGCACAGTCTTAGTGCTTGGTCTTGGTATTTTCCTGATAGTTTCACATTTGTTTGGGTCCGGAGTCCTTCCCCCTGTGAAACTATCACACCTAAGAATCATACTGAATCCTTCATCAATTGTGCCTTTTTGGGGTTTGATTTCAGATCTACATTTTCAATTAGCGTCAGGAGCTCCTCCAGCAGAACATAATGCTGCTACTTTGTCTCTATTTGAAGCAAGATGTCCACATACTGAATTATACATTCTGGCTCAGAAAATGTCTTCAGAATGTTCACCATACAGATGTGGAAGTATGTAGAGCTGGATTTGAACCCCTTGGCTAATCGACAGAATGCATACTGTTTCCCCTGAAACGTAAAGGGAAGTTTGTATTGGCTATCCTCATGTACGGGAATTGAAAAATAGCCATTTGATATGTCAATTGATGAATACACCTTTGCTGAAGGTTTCAGTGCTGTCATCATGTCTGGCATCTTAGCAACTACATTTGTAATAGATGGGGTGCATCTGTTTAGTGCACAGAAATCTACAGTGGGCCTCCACTCCCTTCCCCTTCTTTACTGGCCAGAGGGCTGCAGTTGTTTTAGATTGGCACTCTTTAAATACATTTTGTGCCAACAAATTCCTCACTGTGCTCTCTATGTATGGGATAGATTCAGGCGGTATTTTGTACTGACAGGGCCCTCAATTCTAACAATCATGTTTGAAAATCTACTACATTATGCTTTAGAAGTTGCACACACTTTGTTATGTTGCCACAAGATTTTAGCCAATATTTGGTCCTTTGTTTTCAGCAGTGCCTGTGGGTCAAGGATCTCATTGGTTTTAACTGATGTAACCTCACAGCTGCCCATGACCATGTGCACCTTGCCTTTGTATCTAGACCCTTTCCACAGCACCCAATGACATAGATCAAGAATCAGTCCATGTACTCCCATGACATCAGAGCCCAAAATAGTGCCCTCATGTCTTGGGGAAAGAAACAAACTGTGTTCCACACATAACCTCTTTATTTCTATGGGTACAGGTATTGACTGCTCTGAAGGTACTAGCTGTCTTCCGAATCCTCTAAGGAAAATTTGTTTCCCAGTAGGATCCTTTTGAAGTTCGATATTCGTTAAGCTGACAGCTGCTCCCGTATCCAAAAGTATATTTGTGCGATGGCCCCCTACCGCCCCTTGGATACGTGGTCTGCCGCCTTTGTCCCTCTCCAGATGACATACTCGGGACAACACCGGGGCCTGACATCCCTATTGTTTAAAATAAGAATTGATGTCTACTAGGGGCAGCGTTTGTCCATGTATCACTGCCATCCGACTCTGGTCAAATTCTCAATGACAGCTGTTCTTTGAACTCAGCCCATCAGTCATCTTGGCAGCAGTGGCTTTCTTTGAAGCTTTGTTTGCAGACGTGTTAATCAAGCACTTTCATCTTTATTACACCAGGTGATCTGGAACCAAGCTCTACTCCCCTGCCAGGGGGCATGAATCAACACCCTGCTGGGTCAACTTGCAACTTACAACTTAGGCCACCTGGCTGTATCAACCAGGAAGTAAAACTCCAGAAATATGATATTAAACCATGTTGACTTCCAACAGCTTGAATGGCTCGCATTTGGGGGGCCTCCTGCCCACCGTGTGTGACATGTCAGATACTTTTTGTCCTGGCCATGAAGAAAAGCATTACAATTGTGGCATATAAACAAACACCACTGTCTTCTACCATCACACCCTAAGGAGGGGGGTGGTGTTGGGGTGCTAAAAACACGACTCAATCATACACTTATACCATCCACAACTGCAAGTCTAAACAAGTCCTAAGAGATGAGGCTAACAAATAACTATTTTCTGATTAAGAAATGTTGTCACACCAGAGCTGGAATATCTGCCTTCCAGAGATCCCATAACCGCTCCACCTTAGGGGAATTAACGCACAGAAGAGCAGCATATAGAGCAGAAAGAGGCTTGCACAAAACTGAATGAGTAGGCAATGCTTTAACCGATTCAGTTTGGAGGACCGGCATCTGAGGAAACTGTGATCTGGCAGCGTGATGTAATTGAAAGTATTGAAAGAACATCCTACCTGGTAGATTAAATGTCTGTCATTTGAAAAAAGGTCAAGGGGGAACCCACTGGCATAATATCCCCTAAAGTCTCGATCCCATGTCTGGCCCATAACTTGGAATCTGGTACAGTACAGAAATGGTGGAGGCTAGGATTACCCAAAGGGACTATGCAGGGGACCATTGATTCATGGGAAGGAACATACCCCAAGCCTCCCCCCATACCCTAAGTGTAGTTTTAGTAGGGGAAGGAAGCACACCATAGGCCCTAGGGCCTTTATATACCAGGTTACGCAATTCTGAAAGGGAGCCCAGAAAGACAACCTCTAGACAGACCGCTGCATTGGACTGGGATCCAAGAGACCACCAGTGGGCAGTAACTAGATTGGCTGCCCAATAATATACCTGGAAGTTCAGCAGAGCTAGACCCCCACAACATGACGGAAGCTACAGAGTAGATTTTGAAAATCTGGGAAGGGACCCATGCAATGTAATCCAAGTAATACAACGATCAATCTCCCAGAAGAAAGATTTGAAATCAAAATTGGGCAGTTCCAAAAAACATATGTAAATTTTGGAAGGATCATCATCTTAAGGAGTTTAATACGCCCCAAAAGATTAAGAGGAAGAGTAGACCGAGAGGCACAACGTTCCCAGAGAGGCAAAAGTAAGGGGAATATGTTTTTAACAGAAAAAGCTGACCGATCCTGGGTCATCTGCAAAATCACAACAGTTAAGGTGGGGAGTTGTACTCCGTGTCTGTTAAAACCCTAGCATGATTCCTATCAGAAGTTTGCAAGGTGGTTCTTGCCCTTGCTAAATTATTTTTCCATTGACATCCATAGAGTTCTCCGTGGTACCCTTAGACAAAGTGCAGAGATTGTGTCCAAAGTGATAACTACCTTGTACTACTTTCCAAAAAAAGGCCAAAAGAGGCTACTTTCATTTAAAAAAAGCCCAAAAAAAAGTTATTCTAAAATTGCATTTGGGTTATATCTTGTGTTTTTCTTTATATGCAATGACTGGTTGCTGCATAGGTTTCACAGTAATTATAAATATAACTATCTAAAGAACGTATGTGTAGTATGACCATAAGTGAAACTACTCAGGTAATACTATTCGTTTATTTGAACAATGGAACATAAAGCAATAATGTAACATTTGGTTTCACTGACTATACATTACAGCTTTGTTCATGACATATTAAAGCAGATTTGTCATGTGTGAAGCAAGGTTGAAGGTTGAAACCATATGGAAATGTAAAGAGGTCCTTAAGGGTATATTTTTTATCTCCCTTAAAGAGTTCACTTTGTGCCTGCCCTCTCTGTGACTGGCGGAATTCCAGAAATTACAGGATGACATTAAGCTTTTCTGATGTGCCTTTACATTTTTTTTTATATTATTGATGATTTTAATATAGGAATGATTTTTTTTAATATCATAGGTTAGCTTAAACCCTAAATTGTACTCATCCCAAATTTTACAAAATTAAAAGGTTAACATCCCACAATATTCACCAGGTGTGTGCGTGTGTGATGTAGGACAGACCAGTTGACTACATAAAAAGCATGTCTAAGGCTAGGTTTAGACCAACGTTTGTGCTTCCTCATTTACTTGGATGGCTTGTGTTTTTGGGCGGGCTTGCTGCCCACCGTGCGTTACATGTCAGATAATTTTTGTCAGGGGCCGAAGCAAAGCATTATGATTGCGGCATATGCAGCTAAAGGGGGGTGGTTGGGGTGCTAAAAACACGGTTCTACCATACTTCTATAACGTCCCCAATTGTAAGTCTAAACAAGTTCTAAGAGATGAGGATAGCAAATATCTACAGTATTTTCTGATTAGTTGTATGCGTTTATAGAATAATACAAAATCTATTTAGATATAACTATGTATTTGTATAATTTTACATCTAGAATTAGCAGATGTCCAGTTAAAAAAACATTATTTATTTAATAACTATTAGTAGCTCCCAGTGAGTCCCTAAGGAGAACCCCTAATAAAACAGCTGGTACACAAAACAAGTGTTTGCCCATGGGACTTTAAATGAGGCATAACAATAAACATATGGATAAATAGTATACAACATATCAGTTTATTGAACAATATATAAAAATCTCATACATACATTAGAGAATTTATCTGGTTCATAATATTCAGCATACAGTATATTAACAAAACATGTTCATTATAATAGTACATACAGTATATCTCATTGCAAATATTCCTATATAACCAAGTTAATCAAAAGGAGTGGATTCTATAATTCTACGTTTCTTGAATTTTTCTTCACTTCTTCAGGAGTGGATGCCACCAACCGAAAAATCTGTAAACTAAAAAACAGAATTTCAAAATATTTGTTAGCACGCCCTTAAATGGGTTAGATGCTGCTCAGACTGCTATTATTATTATTGTACCTACAAACCAGCTTGGTAATTGGTAAAAGGATTATCTTTTGTTGTGACACATCCAGATGAAGACCATTACAGGGTGTCTGACCCAGGAGTTGTTGAAGGGACCCATGGCACCCCAACAGGACAACCAAATAGTTGCACTGGATGGTGCATAGATGGGATCCAATGACATTAAAATCCAAAGTCCCACTAAAGCACCAAGGCTATTTACCTGAGGCCTGTGTAAGTGCACAAGTGGGCAGGATCATTATAAGTCAGATCTAAGCATAGTTTAGTGGGGAAAAAATAACAGGAGAACAGTAGAGAAGGATATTGGATCTGAGCTCCCAGGTGTCAGTCTCCCCCTCACAGAAAATGTTGCAACTATTCTTGCTACATAGAGTTTATTATACTCCAAAGAAGCTTCTCCGGTATGGATATAGAGTTGATGATAAATGCCCAAGGTGTCAAGGAACAGGTGATTTGATTCACGTGATGTGTAGGTGCCCAAAGTTATTCAGGTACTGGACAGAGATACTGGAGGATATAAACCGCACTTTTGGGCTTGAGCTGGACTTGGACGGTACTATATGTTTGTTGGGAAAAATAGAGGAAAATAGCGTGCCAGTAAACAGAAAAATTGCAGTAATAAGATGTTTATTCCAAGCACGAAAGATAATAGCCCAGAATTGGCAATCAGTGAGACCCCCGACATCAGAAGAATGGTCTAAAGTGATGGATGCTACAGTATGGAGGGAAAAAGTGGTATTTATTAGACGGAGGAACCTGGATAAATTTTTAAGGATGTGGAAGCCTTGGTTAGATAAAATGGGATGTCCTCCATAGAGGGAGTAACCAGAGACTGGAGATTGTATCTAAAAAATTAGGTGGATATGACCAGGAAAATGTGGGGGGAGCAAAAAGGATGGAGGGAAGTGGAGAATAAGAGAGAGAGTAGAGAGAAATGAGAACACATTAAACATTTGTGTAATATTTAAATGGACATGGCACACGGATGGGATTGCTTACACTTTAATACAAGGAAGAGCATGGGGGAGGCGAAGGGAGGGTTCACAAAAAGGTTAGAGAATCACAGAGGGGATTTGAGGTACTGGTAGCATTTTTGTGTTTTCTTTTTCTTGTTAAAGTAAGCAAATATGAATAGTGCATAATAATGTATTGAAAGATATTTAAGTTTTTAAATCATGCATGACATTGTAAATATGCTATAGCAATATGCATATGTTTTTTTAGATGCCTCTTGTTTGGAGGTACATGTTTTTGTAAAAATTATAAAAAATAAAAGAGTTTAAAAAAAGCATAGTTTAGGGAAGCTGCTGCCGTTTGGAGACACAGCCCTGTCAGGAGAGCTGGTTGTTCCTATAAGATACTGCATCCCTTGTGTGGGTGACTTTTGCCCAAAGGACTGGGAAAGTCGGGACAACTACGCAGGCCTAGGAGACCAAGAGAGGGTTCTGGGAGGCCAAGAAAGCTGAGTCAGCTAGCGGGTCCAAGGGTCTGGAGCAAGTCTCAGAAAGAGAAAGCAAACCGAGGGTGGCTGCAGAACATTATTTGGAGGCCAGGAGTGGGCCTGTGCAGCAAGGTACTGCAACCGAGACTAAGTAAACCTTAAGAGCCAGATGGCTTGGTATTTTTTTGTTATTTATGTTTGCTGAAGAAGAACCCCTGCATGGACAACCTATCTGTGTTGGACTTTTACATACATACATTTGATGGGGTTTTTCTTTGTTTCTTTTAATATCATAAAAGACTGCAGTGGCTACGTGGTTAGAACTTCTGCCTAGCAGCACTAGGGTTGTTGGTTTGAATCCCCATCCCAGCACTACCTGCCTAGAGTTTGCATGTTCTCCCTGTGCCAGTGGGTTTTCCTCTGGGTACTCCGGTTTCCTCCCCTACTCCAAAGACATGCTGTTAGGTTAAATGGCTCTGGTCTAAATTGGCCCTAATGTTTGTATGTATGAATGAGAGTTAGGGACCTTAGATTGTAAGCTCTTTGAGGGCAGGGAATGATGTGTATATATATATATACATATATGTAAAGCACTGCGTAAATTGACAGCGCTATATAAGTACCTGTAATAATAATAAAAAATAAGTATTCTATTGAACAGAGGTTAGGTTTGTTTCATGTAAATCTGACTACAAGAGCAAACAATCTAATTAGGAAAAGAAGTCTTGGTTGTAATGCTTACTGTATTTTAAAGCAAACATATTAAGTGACATAACATTTTATCCTAATGAAAAACATCTTACAGTCAAAGCATATTATGTTATACCAAAAACCTCTCTTACCCAACCATCTCAACTGTTTAACAGAAGCTGCCTTAGGTAGGCAGGACAATGGGGTATGGAGGCTAAGCCGCATGACATCGCCTAGGCCATGGCTCTCAAGTTCCCTCTGGCAGCAGATGTAATTTCAGGATTTTAAAAAGGTTAATGGACTGTGACAATAATGCAAGCAGGAAGAAATGTAATTGAAACAAGTTATAGGCTAAGTATAAATTTTAGAATGGTAGATAAGCTAGAAGTCAACATTGTTAGCTCACAAAGCGAGGATTGAGGCAGGCAACACTGATTCATAGCACTTGGTTCATAAACATAATGCTGCGTACCTGGAATCAAGGTTCATGTACGCAGCACAATTAGAACCTTATAGAGAAAACATAGGTCAGGGCAATCTATGAAAAACAGAAAAAGATCACAAGCAAAGGAACAGAACAGGACAGGCAGAAGCAATGCCAAGTCTGAAAAACAAGTAATTAAACAAAAGACTTTCTGCAGTAGACACTTCATGAATGGCAGGGGTACAAGAAGACATTGCTGACTTCCTTGAATATGGATTTGAAGCAGTAGATATTACACTATATATACAGTATGTATGTATAGAGGGGTTCCCATTTACAGTATATATGTCTAAAGTAGTGCCCATTTACATGTCAGGAATATCATGTACGCAACTGTGGCTGAAGACATGTGTGCATATAGTACAGTTCATGCACCAGTTCACAGAATCGGGGCTTTGCAAACTTTAGCGTGTGTTCGCTAATGCATGCAAATTAGCTTGAATAAAGGTAGATGATCAGCACTGGGGTTATGTTGCCAGTTGCCTATTTAAGGCATTACAGAATTTAGGAGAGTTGCTGAGTGGTCGACAGCTTTAGTGATCTGTGACCAGACCTACTTCCTCTTTCTTCTGTGCTTTGACACAGCTTGCCTCTTGACTCTGTCAGTTCCTGATCTCCTGGTATCGACCTTGGCATGTGATCCAACTCCATCCTCTGCCTGCTGATAATGTACCGCTTTTGAACTTGGCCTGGCTCTGTTTTCTGAATCTGCACGTCCTCTGCCCAGTTGTTGCTGATTTTGACCAGTTTGACTACTGTTCTTGTGCTCCAGCTGTGTGATAATATCATGCACAAATTCCATTCCTGCATCTACAGCATCCCATTATTACCCAGACTGTCAACAGGCAGTGGCCAGAACCTACCACAGACACCTGTGCCACTCCTCGTCCTGCTATACCCTGCACCAACTCCAGGGGGAGTAAGACAGAAGGTGTAAGGGAAGCCCTCTTGACCAAAAGGACAAATGTTTGAACCCCAACATATTTCAATTCATCCATTCAATTCATGCATTAAAGGGGAATATCTGCTGACATGGAGCTCAGAGAGGCCACACCTGAACTAGAGGTAGCTGGACGAGTGTTCTGTAGCAAAGTGAGCAGCCCTACACTGTCAGAACCAGTGCAGCTTCTCCAAAAGACCCAGCTACTGTGGGAAGTGTCTTTCCAATTGCTACCAGAGAACTCCAGTTCCCATGTGGTGTTTTTTTGTCCTCAAGCTTTGGATCCCTTCAGCTGTTCATCTGTTACCAGACCTACTAGCCTCTTTCAGCCACTTACTGTCTACATACATTTGTCCCTGCATCAGCTGCACATCATTGCTGTGGTTCAGCTTCCTGACAGTGGCAAACAGCGGACCATGCCTGAGCAATGTGTGTCAGAAGGACCATTTGTGGGGTGATATGATTACAACACAGGAGCATAATCCAGAGAGGTTTGTCACCACACAAAAGAAAGTGTTGAACAAGGACATGGCAGGATCGCTAGGTATTATTTTATTGAAAGCTGAAGATTTCAAAAGAATAAAACATTTTTATTTTTTTTTAAACTTTAAAGTTTATTCATTTTTCAAAAAGTACAAATAGTAACATAACGAGTAAGATGTTGCATTCGCAAAACTTGGTATTTATACAAATTGGTTTGTACATATGACAGTCAGGTGTATAACTCACAGGGGTGCAGTTTTGTGAGTTGCATGTTGCACATATATTGGCTTATATATGTAGTAAAACGTTATAAACCTAAAATTACATCTAAACTTGCTATCTTCGAGTTTTGGAACTTGCAGGCAGACACACATGTTGGTTTAATCTATTCAGTGAGTTTGGCTTTGGAGAAGCCGTATTCCAATTTGAAGTTGTTATTTAAAATAGTGAGTATGTCCTGAGTGTTTGGGGGTTGCATGCCTTTCCATTTTCTTGCCACTTCCAGCCTTGCGGCAATAGGGATATGAGTGACTACGGTTTGAAATTGTTTGGGCCATGTGGGGATCATCAGACCAAGAAGGAAGTCTAGTGAAGATGGGTTATTTGCTGCGGGGGTGATTGATTGGAGCAAAGTTAGTATTTGGTTCCAAAAGTCTTTGAGAGCTGGGCATTCCCACCATATGTGGAAAAGAGATCCTGGGAGGCCACAATTTCTCCAGCATAAGGGAGACGTGTTGGGGTAGATCTTGGCAATACTGGTAGGGGTGTAATATCATTGTTGGAAAAGTTTTTGTAGAGATTCCCAGTGTGTGATACAGTGAGAGAGTTTTGCTGGTAGTAGTAGTGCTTTATACCATTGGTTAGGTGGTGGGGCTGAGGGTATATGCTTGGACCAATGTAGTATTTGGTTCTGGATGGATTCCTTTGTTGTTTGAGAAAATAGACCATAAATGTGGGAGATGCCCCTAAGGAGATATTTGTCAGAATCGTAAAATTTTAGTATTGGAGATAAAATCTTATCCCGCGTTATCCAGCATGTTTTATTGAGCAGTGATCTGATCCTGAGGTATACATAGAATGTTCTTGAAGAGAGACCATATTTGGCTCGAAAGGTTTCAAAGGTCATTAGACTCAACTCGGCGTAGAGGTTTCTTATGGTACGTATACCTGCATCAATCCAAGAGTGTAGTTGGAGGTCCGGAATCATAAGTTGAATGGTTTGTATGGGTAGGTGTGACAGTATGGCCTAAGGCAGACCTTTCAACATTTGGGGGATAGATGTCCATACCCTCAAAGAGGCCATTATTGTGTCCAACGGAGAGTGTTTAGGAGGGGGGACTAGGAGAGAGGCACTACGGTATAGTTTTGAGTCATTAGACAGTACCGTCGATTCTATTTGTTTCCAATTTGAAGGAGTAGACGGGGTCCACCAGAGCTTGAGTTGATCCAATATGACTGCCTTGTAGTATAAATTTATGTTGGGAGCCCCTAGTTCTCCCATTTGTGTTGGGGTCATTAGATTGTGTTTTTTTATCCTGGGACGTTTTTGTTGCTGTCATCTGAGGCGTCTTGATGACGAAACACGTAAGGCGTGGCCACATGATACGCATACGTCAACCTCTTGTGCTTGGATTCTTCTGGTTTCAGACCGGCGGGCGTTGGAACGCACGCCATACCACGCTGCCCACTAGGCTCTGAGCCGGCTAGCAAGGCGCTGTCAGCTCCTGTTTTTAAAGTTTTTACAATAAATCTATATATTTTTTCAGATTCACGCTATGAGATTAATTTCTTTTTTGCCACATATGGATGTTTAATGCTGGGGAAACCGTAACATCAGAGAAAGGAAGGACAACCACCGGGCAGAGGACGGTTACCAAGGTTCACCATCACTGGATTTTGTCTACATGCCTTTTACCCCTGCAGGGGTTTGGCACTCTGGTGAGTGAGGGCACGAGTGGGGGTGCAGTGGAAGACGGGGAGCACTTGCCACACTGAAAGTATCGCTTTTCTATTGGAGGGATACATCAAAAGAATTTTTTTCTGGATATTAATTTTTTGGGACACTGTTTTTATTATATATATTTTTTCCACCAGTTTTTAGCACATTTTTATTACTTTTGCATATACTTTTTATCACTTGGTTTATGAATTGGACTTTTCACATATCAACGCTGGGGACTTTACTGTAATGGTTCAGATTGTTTTTAATAATTTTGTACCAATTTTTTTTCATCGCAAATTTGGAATGTTTGCAGATTTTCATTTTTATTGACACATTTGAGTATATCTGTCCTAGCACGTTGCACTTTATTGTACGGTATATGGTTGTAGGAGCATTTCATTTATATTTTGCTCACTATTTCACTACAATTTCTTACACATATATTTGTTGCACTTTATAATACATACTTTTTACATGTATTTATACACAAACAATATTCAATGCACATATAGTCGAACAGCGCCAATTCCCTTACTTTAGAATTTTTATTAATAGAAATAACGTTGATCGACATTTTTTTTTAGGTGTTTTGAGGCTGGGTTGCGGGAGTTGAGCAAGACTATAATACTGAGTATAGCTAAGCGCAGTAGACCTAGGTTATTGGACAATTGGTTGTAAGAAGCACTACAACAAAAAAGCTAGTAGGTCTGATCGTCAAAAAAAAACAAACAGTTGCTGCAGTTCTAGATGTAAGTAATACAAATTATGAACGTTCAGAAGAACACCTTATACTACTAACAAAAAAAACAGAAGAGGAAAAATAATTACCGGTATATACTGTGAAATCTGTAAGGTATTGTAAAGGACCGTCTGAGTGTGCTCGGCACACTATTAACTGGTGGGAAGGTGGAATTCAAATAGTTCGTCCAAGCAGGATATTTCTGCGCTGGGGACGAGTAACCTTGAGGTGACTGTTGTTATTTATCCGCCATTTTTGGTTGGTGTGGAGGAGGAGATGAGGAGGTCTTCTGATTGTGTGTCATGTGGGAGGCTGCAGAGATAGGCAGAAGACCCCATTTAGTTCGTTTTTTGTAGCCATCTTTCAGGAATAAGATTGGAATGATTTTTTGTTGGTACGTCACCAGAAGCTTGGTGGGGTATCCCCAACAGTAGGTGATCTTTTTTTACTGCAGAATTGAGGTAACTGGGGCATATGCTCTTCGTAGCTCCATTGTAGCTGGTGACAAATCCGCAAAGAGAGATATTTTGGAGTAAGGTGCTGGTAGGGGTCTAAGGTTTCTGGCTGTGTATAGTATTTGCTCCTTTATGTGGAAAAAATTAATTCTGGCTAGGACATCTCTAGGTGTCTCTGCGGGCAGGTGATCTGGTTTTGCGATTCTATGTGCACGATCAATGAGCATGTCGTGTGAAGAGAGATTAGGAAGCAGATCGGTAAAGAGCTGCTGTAAGTACTTTTTAAGCTCATGGGGGGGGCACCGACTCAGGGATCCCTCGGAATTTTATGTTGTTCCTTCTGATCTATCCTCGAGGTCCGCTAATTTCAATTTGATTCTTTGCATCTCATCTGAGTGGTGATTGTGTGCGTCGAGAAGCTCATTGTGAGCTTTGCCTATGTCAGACATGCGTTCTGCCACTGAATCTGCTCTGTCTTCCAGGCACTCAAGCCTGTTATGAACCTGGGAGAGAGATAATTGTAGTTCTCTATGCAGATCTTTTTGTAGTGTGAGGAGCATAGATTTTAACATGCTTTCTGAGACTGGGTTGTCTGTTACTGGTATACTTGCCAGTGCAGAGACATGAGGGGAGCTTTTAGAAGTAGTGCCTGAGGCAGCCCCATGATGTTTTTTAGCCTGAGGTGTTTTGTCAGGAGTGTTGAATGGGGACGGGGCAAGCCTCTTACCTCTGTCACATTGTGCCTCTGCAGGTTCTGACCCTGGAGAAGGGAGGCTTTGTGTCAATTATACAGTAAATGTTGTATCAATTTGTAACAAAAAATACAGTACAAATACAAAAATAAAATAATAAAAGATACAGCTAAATGTGATCCAAACTTAATAAGCAGGTACTAATCAGAGCCACCTGGTTTGCGGCTGTGAGGTAATAATTTACAGAATACATAATCCTGGGATGCAGTAGTGTTCTTGGATTTTTTTATTGGATGCTTATCATAGCTTCATTACACAGGATAGCACTACATTCCCTTCCATTTTGACCCTATCATGTTCAGCCACCTGCTGCCTACATTATGTGAGTCACTGTACTGGTTTGTTTTTTGAATAGTTTATTCTATAAAAAAATAGAGGCAGAATGAGTTAGGCCTCATTCACATGGGCGTTATTTTTTTCTTTTTCACATGGGCGTTTTTAAAGTGGAACTAAACCTTTCTATTCTTTGCAGTCAAGGAAGTGGCCATCTTAGTTCCTGTTTGATCTGTAGCTGCTATGGTACTGCAAATGTGATCAGATATGACACCAACCATTTGATGGCTTGATATTTGGTCTAAGAGCACAACCAGTCGACACAGGGCTATAGACTACAGTGCCTTGCAAAAGTATCCCCCCCCCCCCCGGCCTTTTTCGTGTTTGGTTGCCAACCTGGAATTAACATGAATTGTTTGAGGATTTGCATCATTTAATTTACAGAACATGCCCACAACTTTGAAGATGTTTTTTTTTTTTATTGTGAAGCAAACAACAAATAGGACAAAATAACAGAAAAAGTCAATGTGCATAACTATTCACCCCCTAAAGTCAATACTTTGTAGAGCCACCTTTTCTGGCTATCACAGCTCCAAGTCACTTTGGATAAGTCTCTATGAGCTTGTCACATCTTACCACTGAGATTTTTGCCCATTCCTCCTTGCAAAACTGCTTCAGCTCCTTCAAGTTGGATGGTTTGCACTTGTGCACAGCAATCTGTAAGTCTGACCACATATTTTCTATTGGATTGAGGTCTGGGCTTTGACTAGGCCATTCCAACACATTTACATGTTTCCCCTTAAACCACTCAAGTGTTGCTTTAGCAGTGTGTTTGGGGTCATTGTCCTGTTGGAAGGTGAACCTCTGTCCCAGCCTCAAATCACACAAAGTGGTACAGGTTTTGCTCAAGAATATCCCTGTATTTAGCACCATCCATCTTTCCCTCAACTCTGACCAGTTTCCCAGTCCCGACTGCTGAAAAACATCCCCACAGCATGATGCTGCCACCCCCATGTTTCACTGTGGGGATGGTTTTCTTTGGGTGATGTAATGTGTTGGGTTTGCGTCAGACATAGCGTTTTCTTTGATGGCCAAAAAGTTCAATTTTAGTCTCATCAGACCAGAGCACCTTCCTCCATACATTTTGGGAGTCTCCCACATCCTTTTTCGCAAACTTAAAACGCCTCATTTTGTTTTTTGCTGAAAGTAATGTCTTTCTTCTGGCCACTCTGCCATAAAGCCCAACTCTATGGAGCGTACGGCTTATTGTCGTCCTATGGACAGATACTCCAGTCTCTGCTGTGGAACTCTGCAGCTCCTCCAAGGTTACCTTAGGTCTCTGTGCTGCCTCTCTGATTAATGCCCTGCTTGCCTGATTTGTGAGTTTTGGTCTCTTGGCAGGTTTGCTGTTGTGCCATGTTCTTTCCATTAGGTTATGATAGTTTGATGGTGCTCCTAGGGATCATCAAAGATTTGGATATTTTTTATAACCTAACCCTGACTTCTCAACAACATTGTCCCTTACTTGTTTGGAGAGTTCCTTGGTCTTCATGGCAGTGTTTGGTTATTGGTGCCTCTTGCTTAGGTGTTGCAGCCTCTGGGGCCTTTCAAAAAGGTGTGTATATGTAATGACAGATCATGTGACACTTAGATTGCACACAGGTGGACATCATTTCACTAATTATGTAACTTCTGAAGGTAATCGGTTGCACCAGAGCTTTTTATAGGCTTCATTAAAAAGGGGGTGAATACATACGCACATGCCAATTATCAGTTTTTCATTTCTGAAAAATAGTTTTATGTATATATTTTTCTAATTTTATTTCACCAACTTAGACTATTGTGTTCTGATCCATCACATATAATTCAGATTAAAAAAACATTGAACCAAAGGCTGTAATGTAACAAAATAGGTAAAAAGACAAAGGGGGTGAATACTTTTGCAAGGCACTGTATGTAATGGTTCTGATCAGCCTTCTGTCAAAGTACAGAGCAGCATCCATCTGTATTGCTCCTCTTGACTGCCTCCAGCACCTTCCTTCTGGTGTTAATTTTGTCAACTAAAATGTTTTCGGTGACAAAATTAACACAACTAAAGTAAAATGGTATTTTAGTCAAAAGACTATGACTAAAACTAAACTGAAATTTGACATTAACATGAACACTGCACTACCACATAAGAATATATAGGGGGCATCTACTAAGCTACTAAAAAAAAAAAAAAAAAAGAAAAAGGCTTTTCTTATTTTTTTCTTAATTTAATGTTGGTAATATATTCAAGTAATATGGGCAATGGCATTACAGTCAATAGAGTTTTCAGTTTTCTGTTTTTTTTATATTTTCAAGTTGTACTTCTGCTTGTCAAAAAGCAATATTTTTGTTTGTTTATGAAACTTGGTTTTATTTATAAAGATGTTATATATCGCAATGGCTAAATCTGTGTCTGTAGTGCATGTTCAAACCTTAATACCATAATATCTTATTGGAATTTTACTCCAATTAAGTAATGCGTTTGGCAATTCTAAAGAGATGCTTAACGGCTTGCGGGCCAGCCGCCGCAGTTGTACTGCAGCAGGTTGGCTCCGCTGCTCGAAATCACGTTATTGTACGTGATTTTGCAAGGTCTGGCTAGCAGGCACATGATCACCGCAAGCTCCGTGAGTCCAACCTCGGGTCCCGCGGGTCCCTGCAATCATCTCACGGAGAGGAAGAATGGGGAAATGCTGATGTAAACAAGCATTTCCCGTTCTGCCTAGTGATCGGTGATCAGTGTGGTGTCACACATAGCCCATCCCCACCACAGTTAGAATCACTCCCTAGGAAACACTTAACACCTACAGCGCCCCCTCCTGGTTAACCCCTTCACTTCCAGTCACATTTACACAGAAATCAGTGCATTTTTAATCGCACGGATCGCTGTATAAATGTGAATGGTCCCAAAATAGCAGCAAAAGTGTCCGATGTGTCTGTCATAATGTCGCAGTGACGATAAAAATCGCTGATCGCCGCCATTACTAGTAAAAAAAAAAAAATTCATAAAAATTCCATAAAACTATCCCCTATTTTGTAGATGCTATAACTTTTGCGCAAACCAATCAATAAACGCTTATTGCGATTTTTTTTACCACAAATATGTAGAAGAATACATATCGGCCTAAACTGAGGAAAAAAAAAATTTTTTATATATTTTTTGGGGATATTTATTATACCAAAAAGTAAAAAATATTGATTTTTTTTCAAAATTGTCGCTCTTTTTTTGTTTATAGCCCCCAAAAAAAAACACAGAGGTGATCAAATACCACCAAAAGATAGCTCTATTTGTGGGGAAAAAAGGACATCAAATTTGTTTGGGAGCCACGTCGCACAACTGCACAATTGTCAGTTAAAGCGTTGCAGTGCCGAATCGCAAAAAGTGCTCTGGTCTTTGGCCAGCCAAATGGTCCGGGGCTGAAGTGGTTAAATAAATTGTGTATGGTTAATGCTTGTAGGAAGAGTTTTAATTCTACTCTGACTGTTTTATGAGGCCACAGGACCCCTGATCCTCTGTCTGGATTGTGCTGATTGGCCCTGTGCTGATCACATGCCAGACTCGGCTTTCCAATGGAATAGAATGAATAGAATGCTACTATAGCACTTACCCCCAAAGGAGCCACTAAATCATAGGTGCCCTGATTCTGACTAAAACAACCCCTCTAGCAATGCCACACCAAGGCTGAAAAAGGAGGAATTTTGTGGGCTATATACCCAATAAGGCAACAATAATAAAATGACAACAGCAATAAACAATAACAAAATAAACAAATCTATACAATGCAACAAACAATGAGAGGACCAAGTATTTCTGTACCTGAACCCTAAATTTGGGGGGGGGGGTCCTAAGTAAAGGCAGTACTAGAAGCTAAAGAGTCCTTGAGTCTCTGAAAAACCCTACCTATTGGCCAGAGTGGCAATAAATGTTGAAGCCTAGGGTGCTGTGTTGGAGCACTCATGTATATTTGTATCCTAAGGTAAAGGATATTAGTCCCCAGACTAAGTCAGGATTTGGGGTGGCGCTGTCCTTTTAAAAGAAGGAAAAGGGGATTGTGGGCAGTGGCCTCTCACCAGTATGCATGTTATGAAGCCTCCTCTCGCTATCTGATGACACCACTTTCCTCCAGCCCACTGGATCTCTCTGATGCCTGCAGCCTCCAGGTGAATGCAGTAGCACAGTCTCACTCTGACACTGGGGTGGACTCTCATAACAGCAGAGTCTGTGACTCAGTGGCACCCTCCACCGGTCACCTCTGACTCACTATGTGAGAGTGCCCCAGTCAGGCTTCTTCTCCCTAGTCCTCCTCTCTGTAGCACACTGCCCCCTGGGACTTGTAGTCCCATACTGTTCTCCACTTAAGAGAGACTGTCCTGGGACCACATCCCCTACAGTTCAAAGAGGCTCCCAGCAGGCCTTACCCCCTCCATGGGTGGGCTCTCCCTATCCCAAGCTGCCCTGCAGTCAATCACATTGTCACAGGTTTTCTGGGTGGTGGGCAGGACTTTTCTCCAGGGACTGTGGCTGCAATTACAGCCATGTCACAACGTGTCCTTTCTCCCCCTGTTCCTGTATGTTCCTATATGTTCGCTCCTCGGCTCACTGGCAGCCAGGGAAAGGTGACAGCTTGTCAGAGTCTCACGCACCTGACTGATGAGCTCGATAGTACAGAGGAAGGCCTCCCTTATGTATCTGACTCACGGACCCTGGTAGAGCAGACAGGAGGCACAGGAGTGCAGAGTGGTATGAAAGCCTGGCAGGTCAGTTGTTGGAAGGGCGTCTCCGGGGTCCCAAATGCTGTAGAGGTGACCACCGACTGGAAGGAGGATCCGAACAGCAGACAGCCTGGAGGCTGGAGCACTGGATATCCACACCCAGAAGTTGGATCAAACAGTCAGTACACAGTTCACGGGATTGTGGATTCCAACAGGCAGACTGGTTAAGGCTCAGACAGGTGATGCTGGAGCAGGAGCTAGGCAGACAGGTCAGGTTACAGGCAGGGTCAACAACTGGCAGGCAGCGAGGTATTCAAGGAGCAGGCAGGTTCAAGGTAAGAGGCAAGCCGAGGTCAGATGCAGGCGGAGAGCTGGGGAAGTCCTAAGGTAAAGCCGGGTTGTTCAGGAGATCAAACACAGAAGCAGATAAACAGGAGCAGGGGTCACAGGGAGCTGCAGATCAGACAGCACTGATCCTATTTAAGTAGTCTGTTTGGCGCCAAGTGCCACGAGCGACACCCCGATCGGACACAATGTTGGCTGAAACTCCATGGAGCCTTACAAATTCTTTGATGAAGATCTTTGCAGTTTCCACAGCCGAGGGTGTTCCTTTCATAGGCAAAAAGTGGGCCATTTTGAACAGCCTGTCCACCACCACGAAGATGGTGGAGAACCCCTCTGCCGGAGAAAGTTCCACAATGAAGTCTATTGAGATCATCTTCCAGGGTCTCTCTGGAACGGACAATGGCTTCAGTAGACTCCAGGCTTTTACCCGGCTGTTCTTGCTTCGGGAGCAGGTGGTACAAGATTCCACGCTCTGTGGCTTTGCTGTAGTTCACGTAGTGGCAGTCTGCTGGTGGTCCTCATAAAGTTGTGACATAGCGACAATAAACGTGGTGAGGTTGTTTAATGATTCCGCCTTTTGCTCCAGAAGGTGGTGGACCCAGGTGTGGGGTTCACCGGTCAACAAGGAGATAACGAAGCCCACTTTAGTTGCCTCTAGAGAAAAGGTGTGGGGTTGTAGAGCAAAGTAGAGTTCAGAAGCATTACGAAAAGTTCTGTATTTGCTACGTTCACCCTCAAATCTTTTCGGGCATGGGGACCCTTGGTTCTGGTGGTAACATCAATACTGAAGGTGCAGATGAAAAACCAGCTGAGGTAGCGCCTTGAGGGTTGGCGGGAGATGACAGGACTCAAACTTGTTCTTCCAGCCGAGTATATCCCTCTTGTAGATCCTTAACATCTTGTGTCAGACCCGCCAGGTGTCGGCAAAGTTCTTCTATGGGGGAGGTTCCTCGCTCTGGCTCAGACATGGCTGTGAAATGAAAGCCGCTAGTGATGTTCCTCGCGCTCTGATGATCCAGCCGCCTGCTCTCGTCTCTCTTCCCCTCCGTGAGCGGTGGGAGAAAAACAATACAACCATACAACCCGCCTACTGGCGGTGCTAGCCCCCCCCCCCCCCCCCCCGCTCCCAGGCAGCCATAGCTCACCAGCCCTCAAAATCCATTCGCATAAAAGGGAGCAGGCGAGTGGAATTTTTTAGCGCTGTATATATATGTATATATATATATATATATATACACAGTATTTCACAAAAGTGAGTACACCCCTCACATTTTTGTACTCACTTTTGTTACCAGCGGTTTATAAATGAATGGCTGTGTGTTGAGTTATTTTGAGAGGACAGCAAATTTACACTGTTATACAAGCTGTACACTCACTACTTTACATTGTAGCAAAGTGTCATTTCTTCAGTGTTGTCACATGAAAAGATATAATAAAATATTTACAAAAATGTGAGAGGTGTACTATATATATATATAAGCACACTATATTACCAAAAGTATTTTGATGCCTGCCTTTACACGCACATGAATTTTAATGGCATCCCAAACTGTTCCCACAAAGTTGGGAGCATGAAATTGTCCAAAATGTCCTGGTATGCTGAGTTCCCTTCACTGGAACTAAAGGGCCAAGCCCTATCCCTGAAAAACAACCCCACACCATAATCCCCTCCACCAAATGATTTGGACCGGTGAACAAAGCAAGGTCCATAAAGACATAGATGAGCGAGTTTGGGGTGGTAGAAGTTGACTGACCTGCACAGAGTCCTGAACCCAACCCGATAGAACACCTTTGGGATGAATTAGAGTGGAGACTGCGAGCCAGACCTTCTCGTCCACATCAGTGGCTGACCTCACAAATGGGCTTCTGGAAGAATGGTTAAACATTCCCATAGACACACTCCTAAACCCTGTGGACAGCCTTATCAAAAGAGTTTAAGCTGTTTTACCTGCAAAGGGTGGGCCAAGTCAATATTGAACCACATGGACTAAGACTGGGATGCCATGAAAGTTCATGTTCGTGTAAAGGCAGGCGTCACAATACTTTTGGTAATATAGTGTATATATACAGAATATATATAGTATAGAATATTTTTTTAAATTTCAATCCACCTCCATTGGTTCCTCCATCAGTATTTCATCATCCTCTTCAGTTTTCATTGAGATGTCAAGAATGTATAATGGACTTGAAAAAATGTATTGCTGTGGAGGATGCATATGCAGAATAGAGGGTAACAACAAGATTGGAGCTGGGCATGGGTTGGTCATGCATGTGATTTTCTGCAATAGCTGATATTGTACGGCTGAACACTGGTTGTAAATAACATATCCTGCCACTAAGCACCCATCTACATTAAAGGACAGAGATTGATTAGAAAGACCCCATGTGCTGGGAATATTAACACCTACTGTCAACTGATAGGCTCCCATTATCACCAAATTACTTTTTCCCAGCAGATCTAATATTTTCTCTATTGATTTCTGTAGCACAGTTTTCAACGTGATCATTTTTGACACGCAGTAGGTAAAGCGTGACCAATTATTTCCAAGCAATATAATTGGTAGGGTAACTGACTGTTTTGACCCTGGGTAATAACAAAAGACAACATTTTCAAATAATTTCCAAGGACATATTGCTCACAGCATATAGTCTATAATGACTATTGGTTACTACTACACTTTTCATTATTACAGTTGCTGAAAAGTGGATGTAATAGCATTTTTGTATATGGATATTTGTATTGTAGAAAGGTACCTATAAACATTAGGTACCCATGGTGATATTTGTGTTATGTCAACAGGTGCAAAAAAATCTGCAAAAAATACAGAAAGTAACCTTAGGATCCTTTTGGTAGAAATAATATTGACCAGTCAGGTGGATCTTTTCTTATATCCAGCTATCTTCCCCTATTGATGGCTAGGAATTCAGTGATCCTTTAAAAAAAAGCACATCAATATAAGGCTTTGTAATCAGTAATAAATGATGCAATAAATCATAGTAATACGCATACATAAAACTACACACTGCAGATGTGGGACAGCAAAATAGACTTAATGTTTTCCATAGTTTATAGCTGCCAGACGGAAATGTTCTTCCTCATTGCTTATTGTTGTCACACAAGTGCAATAACAGGTTTTAGAGCCAGTTGATCTGGGAAGAATCCCCAATGCAGAGAAGGGGATAGAAGACCACCCCCTGTTCCTCCACCCCTCCCAGAGTTTTGGCATTTTATACAATGGACCAGTTGATGAGATGTTCCAGCTTCTTGGATCTCTCAGGATGAGGTTAGCATTGCTGAAAACACAGTAATAAAGCTGTATTGTTCTCTTACAGATTGTTGACTGCACAAAGTGAATGTCAGTAGTACAATAGGTTCTGTGCTCAAGAGCTTGCAGTCTATCAAGCTTATTGAATAAGGAAAAGTTTAGTAACACGTAGCAACCAATAGGAATTCATCTGTCAGTCGTCTGGCCTCAGCAGAAGTTGCTTTTGGTTTCCCTTCATCTTTACCCTTTGCACTGAATAAGCCCATGTATATCAAGCTTTAAGGAAAACATTTTACACTGGAAAAACCTTTGTCCAAATTAAAAGAATTCCTTCCTTCTTACCATTTTTTCTTATAAATAGGCCCTTTGTGAAGTGATTTTATAATGGAGCATTTCAAAATAGAGTTATGGGTACTTGTATTTCTATTTCTTATACTTATAGTACTTTGTGGAGAAAGAAGTCTTGAATATTAAATATCATTAAACTTTTAGTAAATGGATAAATACAATAGCACTGAAACTAAATCAGTCATGAAAGATAGCTTCTGTAAACATTTACCTGCACAAAACCAGCAAACTGCCTATTCAAGTTCAACACGCCCACACTAACTGTCAATTGCAAAATCTAACAGTGAAATTTGTGTCACTTACATTGTTCTTATTAAAAGGTGATCATTGTCCAAACACAATGGAAAGGAACCAGAAAGGGAGACAGAGCCAATAAGGTAAATACTCCAGGACAGGAAGGAATTGTGGAAGGAGTTATACCAAACTGGTAAGGGCAATAGAACATCTACTTATCTTTACAAATAACTCTTTGCTGTGTGAAAACGATTGTTTTCACAAGCAGAAATGGTTACTGCTGTTGGCACAGTAAAAGTTGCCCAAATACCATACATATGAATTCTGGCCTTTGTCACACATTTTATATAAAGACTTCTCAGTCGCAGCAGAATTTATGCCATTTGGTTGTATGAATTTGGGTATAGGGTATGGCTTGCAAATTGTTTAAGGTGGTCACTTAGGGGAGAGGTTAAAGTAGAACTATAGGCATTTTGGATAGAGCAAGGGAGGGTTATAACCCCTGTCAGATTTTTTTTTCACCAGAGATTATAATTCACTTCCTGTCACATAGCCAAACAGGAAGTGAGAGGAAATCCCTGCAAATTAAGGGAATCCCCTGGGGACCCCCAGGTCACCAGAACTAGTGTCCCCATTGGAGGATTTCCCCTCTATTACTTTTCTGGGGACAACCCAAAATTTTGGATTTTCTTTTTACTTTCACTTTCAATTATAATGGTAAACAGGACAAATAGAGAGGGTGAATCTCCTTAGCAGGGGCAAAGAGAGCAATAAAAACCAACAGGGGTTCTGATCCTTCTTTACGCTATCAAAAAAGAAAAAAAAAAAAAGAGTGCATGTAGTTGTGGAAGTGACACAATAAGTCTAATAATGTCTAATAATAAACATCCATTGAAGTAAAGCAGTGGTAGTCTATGTCTCAGCTCTGTAATGGGGTTGGCAATCAAAGCTGGAAGCTGGTGTGTCTTCTTACTCTTCCCTGATGGTGGTGAAAGAAGATGTCCTTGGTCACTGGGCAGTGGACCACCATGTAGGATGGTGTAGAACACTGGTAGGAGGACTGGTAGCTCTATGCCATTACAGGTGGACATTTAGATCTTTACCATGGGCTTTTACAGAATGCACTAGGAGGCTTCAGTGTAGGTTTTTAAAGCTGTACAGTGCTGGGCCTGTGCATGGGAAGCCAGAGGGAAAAAACCTGGCAACCTTCCTGCAGACCTCTAAGGACCTCTATGGCAGAAGCTATCTGAACCAGAAAAGTGCACTGTGATGTGGAGCTTTGTTGATAAACAAAAAGCCACCTCATTGATGTGATCTCCATGTCCCCAGTAAACTGTTAATCATTAATAGCATTGTTGATAAAGACGTAATGGCATTCATCCATAGCTTTGTTGATAAAGCCAAAATCACATGGCTTTTGTTTATAAACAAAACCATTGATAATTACCACCAACCAATCAAACAAAAATAACCTTTCCTTATTTTTGGTTTGTTTTATTGATATATGTTAAAAAATAACCACACAAATACAAACAGAGTCTTGTGTACAGTTCCTTCCTTCTTTTTTAAAGTTATTATTGTATTGCCATTTATTCTTAATAACAACATAATATACCAAAAAAGCAAATAAATAAAGAATTAAACAAACACTTAGGAGCCATTTAAAGCACATCTCAGCTTTAAACCACCTTTCATCTTCCTCAATGTCTTCACTATATTTTGCCAAAATGGCGAAATTTTATAAAAACTCTTTCCTTAAAAAAATGTAAAACATTTTACCGTAAGGATGTGCTGTACACATGTTCAAATTTTATTGCCTACCAATAGAAGAAGGACAAGGAGATTGCTTAGTTTAATAACACCATGCAGGATCGCCAAGACACCTAGACAAAGTTTAAAGTGTTACTAAACCGAGAACAGAAAAATCAGTCTGTATATGCAGTAAAGCATGCCTGTTATACTCACCATGGAACCTAAGGGATTACACCTCCGCATTGTGTAAAAAGCCTGTTTGATCCTGTCTTCTCTGATCCTCCCCTCCATCCACTGTCCCCTAAAAATGTTCTGATAACACAGACTCTATGGAGTCAAGCTGCACATGCTCAGTTTGGTGTGTATTGCTAGAGAGGTTTTTTTTCTTGGGAGGGTGCATGTGATAAGCACAGGACCAATCGGCACTGTCCACACAGAGGGTCAAGGGTCTTGCAGTCCCATAGGACAGTGAGGAAACTCCTCCTACAAGCTATAACCAGACACTGATAGAAGTCACAAGACTTCTCTAACTGCTGATGAGAAAAGGCATTTAGCAGTTTGTATTTACTAAAATAATTTCCATGTTCTGTGTACTGTGGGAGACCAGATATAGTGATCGCAGGGTCCTGGGTTTAGTAACACTTTAATGAATGAAGTTGCTTTACTCACAGACAAACCCACTAAGCTACAAACATAACACAAAGCTAGGGAAAAAAAATCAAGCATAGCCATGCCACATGAATGCACTCTCCTACTTACCACAGAAGGACACATAGGGAGGATGCAGAAATCCTTAATCTAGCTGCAAAGCCAAAACCATAGGACTAGCTGCACTGTCTTATGACAGAGACAGTTGAGATGGACTAAGACTGACCTCAGTTTTAGATTGACGACCAAGTTTTCCACTCTTTGAAAAAAGTTATACAGGGAGGAGCAAACTGAACAATTTTGACATGTAGAAGGGAAACACCTATTGAGATAATAGGACAAGGTGCAAGTGAGGAAAGGCTTCCTCTGTTGTAGGGTAAGGATGCCCCACCACCACAAGACCAGTTAGGTCGAAAGGCACAAACTAACTGTTCTTTTGATGGTGTAATGAAATGAAAGCATGCTTCCCTAAAGGAGCTCACCACAGATGTCCTAATCCTTGACATGTCTGATAGTTGTATGTTTGCAATAGTTGACCATTTTGTCACAGCTGTGGTTGCAACCTGACATAAGCCCAGATTCTTGTGGTGGGACTTTACTCAGCTCTGTGGGTGGCTTCAGTGAATTCAAATAGACTAGTGACTATCTCGGAATATTCATTTGAACAGGAAATGTGTAAACTGTATGGTTTTCAGACAGGGGCGTTGCTAGGTCTGCAAAAGATCTGGGACTAGAGCCCATAGCAGCGGTCACCAACCTTTTTGCAGACCCGCGGGGGGGCATGCTGGTGGTAAGCCATATTTTGCGGGCAATGGCTGGTGTTGGCGCTTCAATCATCGTGGCACCGTGGTTGATATGGTGTCAGGGTGATTGAGGTGCAATGTTTCTATTGTTACATTCTAATATATAAGGAAGTGGTTCAACTCACCATAATGCAGGATCAGTGGGAGCCCTGGTCGTGTCACTTGCCCTATCTCCTGCAACCAGATGCAGCATGTCACTTGCCACCGTCACCTGTCACCAGATGCAGCATGTTACTTGCCATGTCACTTGCTCCCAGATGTGGATTGTCGCTTGCCACTTTCACCTGGCAGCAGATGTGGATTGTCACTTTCACCTGGCAGCAGATGTGGATTGTCACTTGCCATGTCACCTGCCACCATTTGCAGATTGTCACTTGCCACATCTCCTGCCACCATTTGCAGATTGTCACTTGCCACATCACCGGCCACCAGATGTGTCATCTCGCTGCTCCCTGCCGAACCTCTGACATTGAAGCAAGGGGTTCTGGCAGCAAAGTGGAGCTCCATTGATGACAGGAAGCACGTGACCTCCACTCCACCACGCTGTGAGGGCGGAAGAGCGCTTATGTGTGGCGGGCAGTGAGAGATGATGACATCTCTCTGCTCCTGCCGCACCTTGCTCCCACATTGAAGAGGCCCGGCTGTGAAGAGCGCTGATGTGGAGCGGGCGGCGAGAGATTTCATCTCTGCTTGTCCGCCCTCTCACTTCTCTCCTCCTCCTGTCTCCTGCAGCTAGCCGCCTACCACAGCAGCCGCAGCCGTGATCCTGTAGCAAGAGACTCAGGGCTATGGGCCCCAGATTCGGGGCTATAGCCCCAATAGCCACCCCCTAGAAACGCCCCTGTTTTTAGAAATCTCACACAAACTCCTCTCATCCACAATAAAACATGTGACCCTCAATGAGATGATAGGCACAGCCCTACTTGCCAAGTCCAAAAAAGGCCTTACTAAAAAATATGAGATTGCATCCAGTAAAACTGGGGGATGGAAGCTGATCTTTAAGAGTTTTGGGATGACCCAAGTCAAATCTGTCCCAAGTACCCAATAAAGAAACTAGCTCTAAATGGAAGGTTTTAATGTTTGTCCTCTTTCAGTCTGAAATGGACTAGATCTTCTAATGGGCATGGACTATTACAATTCAATATTTCATACATTTTTTTTACATTTAGCTTAATTTTTTTAAATGTATTGTCTGAATCGTTAAATAAAATCATAAGTAAAATATTAAAATGTATCAAGAAGGGACCATTCTTGTGTTGCACAAAGAGAAACATACCGGTACTTGTTGCTCTTAATCTTCAACTTTCTTAGTCTGAGGGCTGTGGACTAAAGCCATGTTCTTATCAAGATATGAGGTTTCAAAAAGATCCCTGTGTAGCAGACAGCTGCATTCCGGAAGTCTTTGACACTTTTAGTAACAAGTATCAGTGCCAACTTCTACCATATCCCACAGCATTTCGGACGGCCAAACGATGAACACTTCTTAGTCCAAATATATTCATTCTGCTTAACCAATTCAGCTCCGGAAGGTTTTACCCCCTTCACGACCAGGCTTTTTTTTGCAATTCAGCACTGTGCTATTTTAACTGGAAATTGCACAGTCATGCAACACTCTACGCAAATTACATTTTTATAAATTTTTTTACACAAATAGAGCTTTCTTTTGGTGGTATTTGATCACCACTATTTTTTTTTAATTTAATTTGTTTTATTATATAATAAAAAATATTACAGGAAAAGGATTGAAAAATTAAAAAAAAAAAAAAAACAATATGTTTTACTTTCTGCTATAAAGCATATCCAATATAAATAATTAAAAGATCTAATTTCTTCATAAATTTAGGCCAAAATATACTATGCTGCATGTTTTTGGTAAAAAAAAAATCCCAATAAGTGTATATTGATTGGTTTGTGTGAAAGTTATAGCATCTACAAACAATAGTATATACTGGAATTTTTATTTATGTATTTTTGTTATAATTGTAATGGTGGTGATCAGCAGGCAGGGGTGCGCGCGCACCCTGTACCTGGAAGGGGCCAGCAACGTACAGGTACGCTCCTGTGCCTGTCTGGACCGCCTGTCCACAGTACATTGTGGGTGGGCAGTTCTTAAGTGGTAAAGAAGAACTACAGTTGGAGCAAAAATCTCCAGCCATTAGGTTTTGTCACTTTTTGTAGTTCTAGAATGACCAATTTAATAAACCAAATAAGTATCTAAATTCAGTAGATATACAAAGATTTGTAGTAATCAGGTTTGGGTATGTGGGAGTCAACGTTCATGGACTAAATAGTGTACAACTGCAAGTGTGCAATGGCTTTGTCCACAGGCTAGCACACTTATGAGGATGGATATGTCACATACTGTAGGAGCTTTTGTTTCTGTTGTGGGTCAAAATTTAGAGTGTAACAATAGCTTTTTATTTGAAGTACAGAGACAGGTGTTTGGCATCAAATATAATATTCACAGGTAATGCACAGTTACAGTACAGAGTACTGTTAAATGCAAAATGCAGTAAACAATATAACAGCAAATATATTTTAGTTTATTAGCTTCAGTAAAAGTTGATTAATGGCTTACTAATACTAGCTAATGCACTTAATATATCATTCCCGACTTTTGCATTACCTTGTCTGGATTTGTTTTGTAATTCATACAAATATAATGGGAAATAGACTTAAAGGGTAGCACCACTTTTGTGGAATAAAAATTAGCAATTAAAAAAAAAAACACTAATAGAGAGTATACACTTGCGACACAAGTCATATCGTGATTGAATGTTATACATTTCCTTTTTTAATAATCTCTATAGAATACAATGCAATATGGCTACCTGGAGAAGTTCTGTACACAGAATGTGTACAGAACGCCTCCCAGATATGTAATTTCCCGCTTTTGTGATTCGCTCACTGATTTTTCCAGAAGTCTGCACTAAGATACAAATCAGATTTTGAGCATACCCCTGCAACAACAATGTCATTTTTGGTGAGATACGGAAATTGCATCTAAAGGGATGCAGACCATGCAGCTTGTCTCATTAGTGCCCTGCAGGTGTAGCAGCTGATTGATAATTATAAAACCACTCCCATACAGACTCACTCAGTACAGGGACACAGACAAACAAACAGCTATTCCTTCAGAAAACCAAAAGCTAGGAATCTGCAACAAAGTTTGTTAAAATCCCTGCAATGTATGTTAATCACCCAGAGGGGATTGTTTTTTTTTTTTTCAACAAAGTTGGAGTTACTCTTTAACTTCTTCAGATCCTGCTTTGCCCGAGCGGCCTGCGCGCCTTCTGCAGGGCACGTGTGACACGCGCTGTGATCAGCGAGTCTATGAGACTCGCTGGATCACAGATCAGAATAAGGGGTCGATCCCGACCCCTTACCACGTGATCAGCTGTCAGCCAATGACAGCTGAGCATGTGATGGAAACAGAGTCGGTAATCGGCTATTTTTTCTTCTTGCACTGACAGCGTGAGGAGAAAAAAAAAAGCTGATCACTGGTGGCCGTGAGAGGGACATCAGTCCCGATCACAGAGAGCTGCCGCCAGCTCCTCAGTGCCCACCTGTGCCACCTGCCAGTGCCACCTAGCAGTAGGCAACAATGCCGCCTACCAGTGCCCACCAGCACCACCCATCAGTGCCACCTATCAGTGCCCACAGTGCCACCTATCAGTGCCCACAATCAGTGCCTCAACAACAGTGCTGCACATCAGTGCCACCTATCAGTTCCCATCAGTGTCACCTACCAGTGCCCATCAGTGCTGCCCATCAGTGCCACCTATTAGTGCCCATCAGTGCCATCTATCAGTGGTACCTATCAGTGCCACCCATCAGTGCAACCCATCTGTGCCCATCAGTGCCATCTTATCAGTGGCCGTCAGTGCCGCCTTTTCTGTGCCCATCAGTACTGCCTTATCTGTCCCCATCAGTGCCGCCATATCTGTGCCTATCGGTGCCGACTTAACTGTGCCTATCAGTGCCCATCAGTGCAGCATATCAGTGCCCACCAGTGCCGCCTCGTCAGCGCATATCAATAAATGAGAAAAATTACCTGTTTGCAAAATTTTATAACAAACTATGAAACATGATATTTTTTTTTCAAAATTTTCCATCTTTTTTTGTTTGTTTAGCAAAAAATAAAAATCCCACCTGTGATTCAATACCACCAAAAGAAAGCCCTATTTGTGTGAAAAAAATGATAAAAATGTAATTTGGGTACAGTGTTGTATGACCGCGCAATTGTCATTCAAAGTGCGTCAGCCCTGAAAGCTGAAAATTGGTCTGGACAGGAGTGGGTTTAAGTGCCCAGTAAGAAAGTGGTTAAAGAGTAACTCTACTTTTGTTGAGAAAAAAAACACTCCCCTCTGGGTGATCTATGTACATTGCAGGGATGTTAACACTTTTAACTTTGTTGCAGATTCCTACCTTTTGTTATTCTGAAGAAATCCCTGTGCATCCATGTGGTAAGTGAATCTAATGGGAATGGTTTCCTAATTATCAACCAGCTTCTTCATTTGTAGGGTGTGACAGGAGTCGCTTTGGGTGGGGGGGGCCCATGGAACCCAGAATGGAGAGGCTGGGAAACCCTTGTTTCAGCTTCCCAGGCCCCACTTATGTATAAGTTAACCTGTGTCTATTAGGGGCACAGGGTGACCGAGAAAATGATGGAAACTGAGAATGTGGTTTAGATTACTTCAGATGGGACAGTAATATTTATCCACAATATCTCCCAGGAAATATACAAAGACTATTCCTGGTTTATTTGATTCTGAACTGTTAATTCAGTTAATTGAAAGAGCTGATACATGTTAATTGAAAGAGCTGATCACATTGGCCTCTGTACAATGTAGGAGACGGATAGCCTGCTACTGGTCGTCTCCTGCTATTGTGTGAAGGTGTCCTGTGTTTATACTTATGATAATGTGTACTGTAGTGTCAGAGATAGTACTTACCGAGGCCGAGATGCCGAGAGCGGTTTCGCCTTTGCGACTAAGCGCAGTCCGCCCCCTGGAGTTGGGACAGGGGGTGAACGGCACAAAGAGGCACAGGCTCCCCAATGGACCGTAGGTGGCTTGCTGGTGAGGTCTTGTAGAGAGGAGCCGCTGTGTAGGTACTGGTAGGCGGGTGCAGACAGAGGCAACCGGCAAGAGATCCAGAGCTGGGCAGAGGGTCAAACACTGGAAAGGTGCTATGGCACTACAGGATCTGCAAGGTAAGGTGACAAGATCAAGAAAGTCCAGGTACAAGCAAGGGGTCAGGCTGGGAGACAGGAGACAGTCCAGGTAACAGGCCGAGGGTCAAACACAGGAGATTGGTGGGAATCCGATAAGCAGGCAGGGGTCAGGTCCAGGAGAGAGGCAAGAGAAGTCCAAAGGCAAATCCGGGTCACAACAGGTAGTCAGGCAGAGATTCAGGATACAGGTTCAGGTACTACAGGAAGCTGAGACAAACCAGCAATTTGTTTGATCCCCTGAGCGCCTTTTATAGGCTGCCCAGGGAATCACGTTGGGTGTGCACCAGTGCGCGTGCGCGAGCGCCGTAACGCCGAGCCGCGAACGCGCATGCGCCAAAACGCCGTTCCGCCGGGAATACCAGAGAAACGACCGGACCGGAACGAAGGCTTCTTCTGACAGTGCCCCCCCCGAGGGGTGGCCTCTGGACACCCAAGGTTGACATCAGTTCTGGATGTTCTCGGTGAAAAGCCTGGAGAAGTTGAGGAGCATGTAGATTCCTGGCTGGTTCCCAGGAGTTATCCTCAGAAGGATACCCCTTCCATTTGATTAAATATTGTAGCTGTCTGACATTTTTTCTGCAACTTAGAATTTTTTCTACCTCAAACTCGTCTTCTCCGTGGATTAGAACCGGTGGTGGTGGAGGCTTTTCTCTGTCAGGAAAAGGACTGGGGGCCATAGGTTTTAAGAGGGATGCATGGAAGACTGGGTGTACCTTGTAAGCATCAGGAAGGGCTAATTCAAAAGCGACTGGGTTGATTACCCTCTTTATTTTAAAAGGACCTATACATTTTGGCCCCAGTTTCCGAGAGGGAATTGGCAGTCTGAGATGGATAGTTGATAGCCATACTTCTTCGCCTACTTTGAAGGCCGGGTTCTCCTTCCTTCCCTTGTTGTAGTACTTTCGGTAGTCATCCTGAGCCTTTTGCATCGCTGCTTTGATCTTTTGAAAATATCACTGGATAGAGTTTACTCGGTCTTGCACTGCAGGGACGGATAATTCAGGGATGGAAACTGGAAGAAAGGAAGGGTGAAATCCAAAATTGGACCAGAAAGGTGTCTGGTTGGTAGCGGAATGGATGGAGTTGTTATATGCAAATTCTGCATAAGGTAGAAGGGAGGACCATTCATCCTGGGAATCGGAACAGAAGCATCGGAGGTATTGCTCTAGGGTTTGATTTGTCCTCTCCGTCTGGCCGTTACTTTGAGGATGATAAGCAGAAGACAAGCAAATCTTTATTTCCAAGGTCTTGCATAATTCCTTCCAAAACTTTGAAGTGAATTGAACCCCTCTGTCAGAGGTGATGCTCACTGGGGTACCATGAAGCCTGATAATTTCTTTAAAAAACATGCTAGCAGTAGCAGAGGCAGAGGGAGTACCCACCATAGGCAGAAAGTGTGCCATTTTTGAGAGTCGGTCAATTACGACAAAGATAGTTGTGAATCCCCCTGATGAAGGTAAATCCACAATAAAGTCCATGGAGATTTCCGCCCATGGGCGTTCAGGGATAGACAAGGGTTTGAGCAGACCCCATGACCTTGTATTTGAGCCCTTGCTACGCTGGCACGGGATGCAGGATGAAACATAGTCTTTGCAGTCTTGTCTCCAGCCTGGCCACCAAAAGAAACGTGAGATCAATTCCATGGTCTTTTGTGACCCAAAATGGCCTGCTAGCTTGTGGTCATGAAAGGACTGTAGGGTTAGGAGCCTTGATTCCAGCGGGACGAAGATTTTTCCATGAGACCAAAATAAATCATTGCGTTTCTCCATAGAAGTTACTTGGGGTTCAGAGCATTGAGCAGATGTGGATTTGATTGCGGACATTAGGTCTCCTTGAGTAACCAGAAGGAAATTTTGCGGAGACAAGATGGTACTTGGCTCTGTTACCTGGGAAATTCATGGAACATCCTTGAAAGTGCGTCCGCTTTTCCGTTCTTTGAACCTGGTCTATAAGATATGTGGAAATTAAATCGGGAAAAGAAGAGAGCCCATCGGGCCTGCCTGGGTCTTAGACGTTTAGCAGTTCGCAGGTACTCCAGGTTTTTGTGGTCAGTAAAGATCATGATAGGATTGGACGCCCCCTCCAGCAGATATCTCCACTCCTCTAAGGCAAATTTGATGGCCAGTAACTCTCTATCGCCTACATCGTAGTTTCTCTCGGGAATGCTTAATTTCCGGGATGCAAAAGCCACGGGATGTAATAGAGCCTTGAGTCCTTGTCTCTGTGAGAGGATGGCACCAGTAGCGGTCTCTGAGGCATCAACTTCCAGAATAAAAGGCAGGGCTGGATCCGGGTGTCGTAAGACTGGTGCAGACGAGAATAGTGCTTTCAATTTTAGAAATGCTTCCTGGGCCTCTAAGGACCATTGAAAATGACTATGCTGGCGTGACAGTTGAGTAATGGGAGCCACGATAGTTGAAAATCCTACAATGAATCTCCGGTAGAAGTTGGAGAAACCTAAGAAGCGTTGTATCCCTTTTTTGTCTACAGGGGCTGGCCATTCCTGGATTGCTTTGACCTTCTGGGGGTCCATTGCAACGCCGTCAGTCGAAATTATAAATCCCAAGAATTGCACTGTAGTTTTCTCAAATTCACATTTCTCTGCCTTGAGGTATAATTTGTGTTTTCTGAGAATCGAGAGAACCAGTTTAACATGCACCCGATGGAGTTCCAGGGTGGTTGAAAAAATGAGAATGTCGTCAAGGTAGACTACTAGAAAGTTGTCAAGATGTTCACGAAAGATATCGTTCACCAAGTGTTGGAACGTGGCCGGGGCATTACAGAGTCCAAACGGCATTACCAGGTACTCATAATGTCCAAACCTGGATCTAAAGGCGGTCTTCCATTCATCGCCTGCTCGGATCCGGATGAGATTGTAGGCGCCACGCAAGTCTAGTTTGGAAAAGATGCGGGCAGATCTGAAGCGTTGGAATAATTCCGGGATGAGAGGAAGCGGGTACCGATTCTTGACGGTAATTTTATTTAATTCCCTGTAATCGATGCAAGGTCGGAGGGATCCATCTTTTTTTTCTACAAAGAAAATACCGGCTCCAGCCGGTGATGAGGAGGAGCGAATGAACCCTTTCTCGAGATTTTCGTCAATGTATGTTTTAAGAGCCTTTAATTCTGTTTCGGACAGAGGGAAAATGCGGCCAAAAGGAATTTCAGCACCCGGCAACAGGTCTATGGGGCAGTCGTAAGGCCGATGAGGTGGTAGACAGTCTGCCTGTTGTTTGTCAAATACATCTTTGAATTCCAGGTAGCTCTCAGGTACATGTTGCAGATTATTGGACGTGGTTGCAATGGTGGAAACAGAAGCTGGGGCCGGGAGAAGGCAATGTCTGGAGCAATATTGAGATGAGAAAACATTGGAGAAGAGATAATATCAAAGCGGAGGTATTCCTGGTGGCCAGTATCAGTGGTGGTGAGGATGGGTCTGGTTTCTTGCGTGATGGGCCCTGAGCGGGGAAGAGACCCATCGGCTAGGTGGATCCGTAGACTTTGGTTCTTCGTGGTCAAAGGAACATGCAAGCTTGCGGCTAATGATGCATCCAAAAAACAGCTACACGCTCCGGAGTCAATTATAGCGGGTAGGTGAACCTCCTTTTCCGGGAGCTGTAAGGAGACAAAAAGAGTAACGTAAGGTTGAGAAGACCCGATAACTTGTTGATTAATAGCAGGCCGTAAGCAGGACTTACTGGGTCTCACGGGGCAAGAACGAAGGAAGTGTCCAGAACCCCCACAGTAAAGGCACAGATTGCCCTGGCGTCTACGTAGTCTTTCCTCCGAAGTGAGTGGGGCACGGACTAGGCCAAGCTGCATTGGTTCAGCTTCAGGAGTGGTAGGAACCGGTGGAGCTGTGTAAGGTGGATGGACAGGAGTCGATTTAGGCATTGTCCAGGTAGGGCGAGAAGTCTGAAAGCGCTCTGTGCGTCGCTCACGCATGCGACGATCCAATTTAGTGGTAATTTGGATGAGGTCTTCCAAAGAATCAGGGGTCTCAATCCTGGCCAGCTCATCCTTCAGTGCTTCAGACAGCCCTTGACGGAACTGATATTTAAGGGCAGGTTCATTCCAGCTAGTATCGGCTGAACTTTTCCGGAATTCTACAATGTAGTCCTCTACAGGCCTACGTCCTTGGCTCAGGTTATGCAGTAAGGTTTTGGCCGTGGCCGTGCGCTGGGGGTCGTCGTAAAGTTGTGCCATACCTTCGAAGAAGGCATCTACTGAATTCAGGATAGGGTTCCTCTGTTCCATTAGGCTGTGAGCCCAAGCTTGTGGTTCATCGGCCAAGAGAGAAATGATGAACCCAACTTTTATCACCTCTGACGAAAAGGTCCTAGGTTGCAGAGCCAAATACAGGGAGCAAGCGTTTTTAAAGGCCCTGAACTTCTTGCGATTGCCGGAGAAGCGCTCTGGTGTGGGAACCCTGGGTTCTGGAGCGGCCATGACCACGGTGGGATTAGTTGGCATCTGAGGAGAGGAAGCTCCACTGGGAGGTACAGAAGCCGCGGCAGGAGCTGGAGATGGTCCGGAAAGCTGCTGAAGGCGGCCATCAATTTGGGCGTAGCCGTCTTGCAATTTCTGGACGGCCTCAGTGAGGGCCGAGACCTGCTGACACAGGATCTCCAATGGGGAACGCGCTCTGTCGGCCTCAGACATGGCTGGTTTGTACTGTCAGAGATAGTACTTACCGAGGCCGAGATGCCGAGAGCGGTTTCGCCTTTGCGACTAAGCGCAGTCCGCCCCCTGGAGTTGGGACAGGGGGTGAACGGCACAAAGAGGCACAGGCTCCCCAATGGACCGTAGGTGGCTTGCTGGTGAGGTCTTGTAGAGAGGAGCCGCTGTGTAGGTACTGGTAGGTGGGTGCAGACAGAGGCAACCGGCAAGAGATCCAGAGCTGGGCAGAGGGTCAAACACTGGAAAGGTGCTATGGCACTACAGGATCTGCAAGGTAAGGTGACAAGATCAAGAAAGTCCAGGTACAAGCAAGGGGTCAGGCTGGGAGACAGGAGACAGTCCAGGTAACAGGCCGAGGGTCAAACACAGGAGATTGGTGGGAATCCGATAAGCAGGCAGGGGTCAGGTCCAGGAGAGAGGCAAGAGAAGTCCAAAGGCAAATCCGGGTCACAACAGGTAGTCAGGCAGAGATTCAGGATACAGGTTCAGGTACTACAGGAAGCTGAGACAAACCAGCAATTTGTTTGATCCCCTGAGCGCCTTTTATAGGCTGCCCAGGGAATCACGTTGGGTGTGCACCAGTGCGCGTGCGCGAGCGCCGTAACGCCGAGCCGCGAACGCGCATGCGCCGAAACGCCGTTCCGCCGGGAATACCAGAGAAACGACCGGACCGGAACGAAGGCTTCTTCTGACATGTAGTTTGTGAGCTAGGAGACGACCTCTGAGTCACCTAGGCTGGTTAAATGACTAGTTAATTAGCTCATGTTAATTTATGTTTCTGGTTACAGTTTGTATTGTTAGGGTAATATGATCAGGAGGGGGAACTTACTTTTCAAGTGTATAAAAAGCCTGTATCCTTGGCCAATAAAACATTCCATTTTGCAGTTTTATAACTGAGCTAGTCTCGCCTGGTTCTTGGTTACAATATGTGAATATGTGGCTGTTATATCTGATATCTGAAGATTCAGACTGGAGGAAGCAGTGTATTGACGGATGCACTCAAGCAGAGTGCAACGGGGTTCCGTGACACAGGGCTCTAATGAGGAAAACTGCAGGGTTTGCACCTTCCTATTGGAAGTATCTCACCAAAAATAACATTTTTGCTGCAGGGGATGCCTGAAATCTGACTTTTATCTTAGTGTAAGACTTCTGGTAAAATCAGTGGGCCAATCACACAAGCAGGAAATTATGTTTCTGGGGGGTGTACAGAACACCTCCAGGTAGCCATATTGCATTGCATTTTACAAAAAATGACTACTACAGAGCTACAGATTGAAAAGGAAAGGTCATTTTTAATAACATTCAATTACAATATGACTTGAGTCACAATTGTATGTGCTATATTATTTTTTTTTATTTGTTATTTTTTCCCCAGGAGAGTGGAGTTACCCTTTAACCACTTGCCGACCGCCTGACGCCTATATACGTGAGCAGAATGGCACGGGCAGGCAAAATCACGCACCTGATACGTGATGCCTTCCCGCGGGCGGGGGGTCCGATCCATAGGCGGTCGGCTCTTGTTCGCGGGCGATGAGAGGTCAGGGGGAGGCCATCCATTGATGGCCACCCCCTCCCGATCGCTCCCAGTGAATCAAATGCTTCCTCTCCCTCTGTAATGTAAACAGAGGGAGAGGAAGTGATGTCATCTCTCCTCGAGCCAGTCTTTTCGATCCGGCGCAGAGGAGAGAAGACATCCAAGTAAGTTGCACCAACACTACACTTCCAGTAGAACACGCAGGCACACTTTTCACCCCCCGATCACCCCCCGATCACCCCCCTGTACCCCATGTCACACTGACACCAATAGCAGTTTTTTTTTTTTTTGCATTGGTGTCAGTTTGTGACAGTTATAAGTGTTAGGGCAGTTAGGTTAGCCCCCTTTAGGTCTGGGGTACCCCCCTTTAGGTCCAGGGCACCCCCCTAACCCCCCCAATAAAGGTTAACCCCGTGATCACCCCCCGTCACCAGTGTCGCTAAGCGATCGTTTTTCTGTTTTCACTGTATTAGTGACACAGGTGACGCTAGTTAGGGAGGTAAGTATATAGGTTCGCTGTCAGTGTTTTAGAGCGACAGGGACCCCCATATACTACCTGCTAAAGGTTTTAACCCCCTGATTGCCCCCTAGTTAACCCTTTCACCAGCAATCACCGTATAACTGTTACGGGTGACGCTGGTTAGTTAGTTTATTTTTTTATAGTTTATTATAGTTTTAGGGCACCCGCCGTTTATTACCTTATAAAGGTTTAACCCCCTAATTGCCCGGCGGTGATATAAGTTACGTTTTTAGGGTCAGATAAGGTCTGCGTCGCCCCAGGCAGCGTCAGGTTAGCGGCAGTACTGCTGAAACGCAGTGTTAGCGGGATCAGCCCAGATACCTGCTAGCACCTGCGTTTTGCTCCTCAGCCCAGGCCAGCCCACCCAAGTGCAGTATCGATCGATAACTGTCACTTACAAAACACTAAGCACACATAACTGCAGCGTTCGCAGAGTCAGGCCTGATCCCTGCGATCGCTAACAGTTTTTTGGTAGCGTTTTGAATCAGTCGTTAACAGTCAGGACCTTTTTTGCCTGTGAGTCTCACTTGTGTACCCCTAAATTTAGAGCCCGAAATGGCAAATCGAAGGTACACTAGTGAAGAGGCCTACACGTTTCTGAGCATGACAGATAGTGAAGAGGAAGTCACTCATCTGTCAGATTCAGGCTCAGAATACGATCCTGTAGAGGACAGCAGCTCCATGACAGATAGCTCTGACGACGGAGTTGTGGTCCCTGCTAAGGTCAGGCGTACCAGACCCCGAACTTCTTCTGTCCTTGAAGTGCAAGAACCGCAGGGCTCTCGTATGGAGCAGAGAAGTACTAGTGCCTCTATTCCTTCTGGTGAACTGGCAAGCACCAGCGGCCTAGTACACCCTGGTCGTACATCCAGCACTGCAGTAACACTTGCTGACGTGGCGAGTCCCATAAGTGCAGTTCAAGCTGGCGAGGTGGCAAGCACAAGTAGTGTCCCGCTGCCACCAAGAAGACGAACACAGGCCCGTCGTGCCCATAGTGCCCTTCCTGCTGCATTCGCCAATCCGAATTGGGAACCCACCACTTCTGCAGCACCCGTATTTCCCCCTTTCACTGGCCAACCTGGAATTCAGGTGGAAACAGTTGACTTTATGCCACTGGATTTTTATTCGCTGTTTTTCACCGAAGATCTCTATAGATCTATTGTGGACCAAAGCAATTTATACGCTGGTCAACACATCGCCACTAATCCCCAGTCCTCCCTTGCCAGAGATTGGAAACCAATTACGGTTTCCGAATTTAAGATCTTTCTGGGCCTTTCCCTCCTCATGGGCTTGAATAAAAAGAGTGAGTTGCGGTCATATTGGTCCACTGACCCAATTTACCATTCGCCCTTGTTCTCTGCTTCCATGGCCAGGGCACGATACGAGCAGATTTTGCGGTTCATGCACTTCAACGACAATGAACTCTGTCGTCCTCGTGGAGACCCTGGATACGATCGGCTCTACAAAATTCGGCCCCTCGTAAACCACTTTAACCAACGTTTTGCAGACTTGTTTACTTCCCATCAAGTTGTCTGCGTTGTTGAGTCCCTGGTTAAGTTTTCTGGCCGCTTGTCATTCAAACAGTACCTTCCCAGCAAGCGTGCCAGATACGGGGTCAAGATGTATAAGCTCTGTGACAGGACCACAGGCTATACATGTAGTTTTATGGTTTACGAGGGCAAAGATAGTCACGTAGAGCCGACAAACTGCCCTGACTACATAGGAAGCACTGGCAAGATAGTGTGGGACTTGGTGTCACCCTTATTCGGAAAGGGGTACCACTTGTACGTGGACAATTATTACACGAGCGTGCCACTTTTAGCCACCTTTTTGATCATCAGATTGGAGCATGTGGCACCGTGCGACCTAATCGCCGGGGGTTTCCCCAGCGGCTTGTAGATTCCCGTCTTAGGCTGGGGGAAAGAGCCTGCTTGCAGTGTAATAACTTGCTCGCTATGAAGTGGAGGGACAATAAGAATGTTTTCGTTCTTACCTCCCTTCATGCAGACACGACGGTCCAAATTCCTACAGCGACTGGTGTTGTGGAGAAACCCCTCTGTGTCCACGAATATAACCTTAATATGGGAGGGGTGGACCTCAACGACCAGTTGTTGGTGCCGTACCTAATTGCCCGTAAGGCCAGACGCTGGTACAAAAAAGTGTCGTTTATTTATTTCAATTGGCTTTGCTGAACGCTCATGTGCTATACAGAGCTATAGGACAGACTGGATCCTTCCTTAAATTCCAGGAAGAGATCGTCAGAGCCCTTCTGTTTCCAGACGGTGCTCCACCTCACCTTCCCCAACCAAATGCAGTAAGCCGGCTGCATGAGAGGCATTTTCTTTATGCCCTCCCGAGAACCCCTACCCAACGAACCCCCCAAAAAAGATGTCGTGTCTGCAGCAAGCGCGGATTTAGGCGTGACACCCGGTATTATTGTCCCCTCTGTCCTGGCAATCCTGGTCTTTGCATTGGTGAATGTTTTGAACGCTACCATACATTAGTGGAGTATTAGCGTAGGGTACAGCACTGCACAGACTAGGACACACTTTCACAGGGTCTCCCAAGATACTGTCGCATTTTGAGAGACCCAAACCTGGTACCAGTTAAAAAAGTTAAAGTTACAAAAAAAAGTGTAAAAAAAACAAAAAAAAGTTAAAAAAAAGAAAAAAACACAAAAAAATATATAAAATAAAAAAACCAAAAATAGTTGTTGTTTTATTGTTCTCTCTCTATTCTCTCTCTATTGTTCTGCATTCTATACTGCAATGTTTTATTGTTATGTTTTTATCATGTTTGCTTTATAGGTATGCAATTTTTTTATACTTTGTTTTTTTATTGTTAACCACTTTTTTGTTTTCAGGTACGCCATTCAGCTGCAGAGCGGATTTATTTATCTTGACAGCAACAGCGTTTGCTCCCACGATACATAAAGCCGTGACTCCAGCGCTGTCGGAGGTGATTTCACCACCACAGTTACATACTTCAGCATATATGCCGAAGCGTGGGGGCAGCAGTGGGTGGAGGAGCGATTTGCTCCTGCCTTTTGCGGGAGGATGCCCCCATGCTTCGGCATATATATATTTTAGGTAGGCACAGGTTGCGTTAAATGTTTTATTTTTTACTATGTTCTTTTTTGTATTTTGCTTTGCAGGTATAGTAAGTATTACTGTTATACTGTAATGTTACTTTGTTTTTTTGTTAACCATCATTTGCTTAGCAGGTACGCCATTCAGTTGCAGCACGGATTTATTTATCTTGACAGCAACAGCGTTTGCTCCCACGATACATAAAGCCGTGACTCCAGCGCTGTCGGAGGTGATTTCACCACCACAGTTACATACTTCAGCATATATGTCGAAGCGTGGGGGCAACAGTGGGTGGAGGAGCGATTTGCTCCTGCCTTTTGCAGGAGGATGCCCCCATGCTTCGGCATATATATATTTTAGGTACGCACAGGTTGCGTTAAATGTTTTATTTTTTACTATGTTTTTTTTTTCGTATTTTGCTTTGCAGGTATGGTAAGTATTACTGTTATACTGTAATGTTACTTTGTTTTTTTGTTAACAATCATTTGCTTAGCAGGTACGCCATTCAGTTGCAGCACTGATTTATTTATCTTGACAGCAACAGCGTTTGCTCCCACGATACATAAAGCCGTGACTCCAGCGCTGTCGGAGGTGATTTCACCACCACAGTTACATACTTCAGCATATATGCCGAAGCGTGGGGGCAGCAGTGGGTGGAGGAGCGATTTGCTCCTGCCTTTTGCGAGAGGATGCCCCCATGCTTCGGCATATATATATATATACGGTGCATGTATGCCCATCATTAGAAGTGGGTGGATGAAGGGAGGTATTCTAATGGTGGGCATACCCACCGATCAATATCTTTTTTTCGTTCAGCCCACAGGCTGCATGAAAAAAAAGTTTACAATGTATGCCCAACAAGGACCAGCAACGTACTGGTATGTTGCTGGACTTTGAGTGGTTATACCAGAATGATGCCTGCAGGTTTAGGTATCATCTTTGTATCATTCTTTTCAGCCAGCGGTCAGCTTTCATGTAAAAGCAATCCTAGCGGCAAATTAGCCTCTAGACTGCTTTTACAAGCAGTGGGAGGGAATGCCCCCCCCCCCACCGTCTTCCATGTTTTTTCTCTGGCTCTCCTGTCCCAACAGGGAACCTGAGAATGCAGCCGGTGATTCAGCCAGCTGACCATAGAGCTGATCAGAGACCAGAATGGCTCCAAACATCTCTATGGCCTAAGAAACTGGAAGCTACGAGCATTTCATGACTTAGATTTCGCCGGATGTAAACAGCGCCATTGGGAAATTGGGAAAGCATTTTATCACACCGATCTTGGTGTGGTCAGATGCTTTGAGGGCAGAGGAGAGATCTAGGGTCTAATAGACCCCAATTTTTTCTAAAAAGAGTACCTGTCACTACCTATTGCTATCATAGGGGATATTTACATTCCCTGAGATAACAATAAAAATGATTAAAAAAAAATAAAAATGAAAGGAACAGTTTAAAAATAAGATAAAAAAGCAAAAAAATAATAAAGGAAAAAAAAAAAAAAAAAAAGCACCCCTGTCCCCCCCTGCTCTCTCACAAAGGCGAACGCAAGCGTCGGTCTGGCGTCAAATGTAAACAGCAATTGCACCATGCATGTGAGGTATCACCGCGAAGGTCAGATCGAGGGCAGTAATTTTAGCAGTAGACCTCCTCTGTAAATCTAAAGTGGTAACCTGTAAAGGCTTTTAAAGGCTTTTAAAAATGTATTTAGTTTGTCGCCACTGCACGTTTGTGCGCAATTTTAAAGCATGTCATGTTTGGTATCCATGTACTCGGCCTAAGATCATCTTTTTTATTTCATCAAACATTTGGGCAATATAGTGTGTTTTAGTGTATTAAAATTTTAAAAAGTGTGTTTTTTCCCCAAAAAATGCGTTTGAAAAATCGCTGCACAAATACTGTGTGAAAAAAAATAATGAAACACCCACCATTTTAATCTGTAGGGCATTTGCTTTAAAAAAATATATAATGTTTGGGGGTTCAAAGTAATTTTTTTGCAAAAAAAAAATAATTTTTTCATGTACACAAAAAGTGTCAGAAAGGGCTTTGCCTTCAAGTGGTTAGAAAAAAAAAATAAAAAATAAATAAATTGTCACTTTCCCGCAACTTGTGTCAAAAAATAAAATATTCCATGGACTCAACATACCTCCCAGCAAATAGCTTGGGGTGTCTACTTTCCAAAATTGGGTCATTGGGGGGGTGGTTTGTGCCATCTGGGCATTTTATGGCCTTCAAAACTGTGATACTCAGGAGAAGCAGCTGAATGTATTTTGGGGTGCAATTCCACATATTCCCATGGCCTGTGTGAGCAATATATCATTTAGTGACAACTTTTTGTAAATTTTTTTTTTTTTTGTCATTATTCAATCACTTGGGACAAAAAAAAAATATTCAATGGGTTCAACATGCCTCTCAGCAATTTCCTTGGGGTGTCTACTTTCCAAAATGGGGTCATTTGGGGGGGGGGTTTGTACTGCCCTGCCATTTTAGCACCTCAAGAAATGACATAGGCAGTCATAAACTAAAAGCTGTGTAAATTCCAGAAAATGTACCCTAGTTTGTAGACGCTATAACTTTTGCGCAAACCAATAAATATACGCTTATTGACATTTTTTTTTACCAAAGACATGTGGCCGAATACATTTTGGCCTAAATGTATGACTAAAATTGAGTTTATTGAATTGTTTTTATAACAAAAATTAGAAAATATCATTTTTTTTCAAAATTTTCGGTCTTTTTCCGTTTATAGCGCAAAAAATAAAAATGGCAGAGGTGATCAAATACCATCAAAAGAAAGCTCTATTTGTGGGAAGAAAAGGACGCAAATTTTGTTTGGGTACACCATTGCATGACCGCGCAATTAGCAGTTAAAGCGACGCAGTGCCAAATTGTAAAAAGTGCTCTGGTCAGGAAGGGGGTAAATCCTTCCGGGGCTGAAGTGGTTAAGATCCGTAATATCCCTTGTCTGTGTTTCCATTTGTGAATGTGCCCTTGGTGAGGGTTACATGTTCCCGCTGAACTTTATCTCTGGTTACAATGAATACATGTGTGATTTTAATTCACTCTGCTGTGGAGGGCAAGGGGGCAAACTGTTGCAAGCAGTAAGTGTAGGCACTAGGCACCTAGGGGTACACCTACCTGCCACTGTCTCCCAAACTTCCCTGTAACAAAAGTGCCACACCACTGCTGAAAGGCCCAGATCTAACATAATTCCAGTAAAGATCAAGGGGACTTTCAAATAAGTAGGCAATGCATTTTAAGGGTTCAAAACCAACCCTTTCATCCGGCATTAGAAATGAAACAATGGGGTTTATTTACTAAATTTGCAAAATCTGGTGCAGCTCTGCTTAGAAACCAACCAGCTTCTAGGTTGTTTTTTTTGTCATAGCTTAGTTGAACAAGCTGAAGTTAGAAGCTGATTGGCCACCATGCACAGCTGCACCAGATTTTGCACTCTCCAATTTTAGTAAACCAACCTCATTGTATATAGACTAGAGGTTAACGGAACCCTTATTGGTATTTATTCCAGTGTGATCATCTGCACGGGTCTTGTCAACAGCTGGTGTGACATCCTATTTTTCCACTTCCCTTAATTGTCTCAAACTCTCCTTGTCGTACCAAATATTCAGGCAAAGCTCTGACACTCACACCCAGTGTCAGAACTTGCCTCTAAACCTTGCCCCAAACATTCCTATTGGGATATCACTATGATAGCCATCCACAGTGACCAACAGGAATGTGCAAGAGATACTAAGGGGCAGGTAAGCTTCAGTACAGGAAGTGTCAAAGTTTTGTCTGTAAACACAGCTTGAGATTTGTTTACTTATTTTTATGGAAAACCAATGTAACTAAAACAGAAAGTAAGCAGAATGCTCCGAAGCCCTGGATAGCATTAAAAATTCAAAAATTAATTTGGGCCTCTACAAAACGACAGAGCGCTTGCTAAGAATGATGAGTAATGATATCTACCTTTCATAAAAAAAAAAAAAAAAAAAAGATCCACTGAGATTTTTTTCTCAATTCAACCATCATAAAACAGTAAGGTTTATTTTAGTTTTAGATGGAGTGGAGATTGATTAGAACACCCGTCACCAGGTTTTATTGCTGTGTTCCCGTTAGGTAGATTCTACCTCTCTATTTGTCTTCATGATCATTATCACCAGAAATAGAAGGGAAAACTTCAAATGGGGACCCTGATGATTAACAAGAATTCCCCTCGCTTTGGAAGGATTTCCTCTCACTTCCTGTTTTGGCTATGGAACAAGAAGTAAAGGGAAATTTCAACAATGGAACACAGATGGCAAAAGAAACCTAACAGAGGTTTTAACCCTCCCTTACTCAATCCAAAATGGAAATAAAAAGATTTTACATTAGTAGAAAACATGTTTAATAACATGGAGGATATATAAAATATATATCAATGGTACAGAACAAGTAAAAAATATATTGATCATAAAAATACACATACATATGCACATATAATATGGACATAAAGGCTACATGATATATATCAACTTGGCAACAAATGATAACGTAGAAAAAATTGATGAGTAATTCCTATAAATTCAAATATATATAAGTGATCGGAGCGGCACATTGCAATATAAGTAACATGATATAAAGTAGTATGAACATGATTGCTTTATAGACAATAGACTGTATTTATTGCTTATCAATTTTTTTCTACATTATCATGTTCTACATTATCATGTGTTGCCAAGTTGATATACAGTATCTCACAAAAGTGAGCACACCCCTCACATTTTTGTAAATATTTTACTATATCTTTTCATGTGACAACACTGAAGAAATTACACTTTGCTACAATGTAAAGTAGTGCGTGTACAGCTTGTATAACAGTGTAAACTTGCTGTCCCCTCAAAATAACTCAACACACAGCCATTAATGCCTAAACCGCTGGCAACAAAAGTGAGTACCCCCCTAAGTGAAAATGTCCAAATTGGGCCAAATTAGCCATTTTCCCTCTCCGGTGTCATGTGACTCGTTAGTGTTACAAGGTCTCAGGTGTGAATAGGGAGCAAGTGTGTTCAATTTGTTGTTATCGCTCTCACTCTGTCATACTGGTCACTGGAAGTTCAACATGGCACCTCATGGCAAAGAACTCTCTGAGGATCTGAAAAATTTTTTGCTCTACATAAAGATGGCCTAGGCTATAAGAAGATTGGCAAGACCCTAAAACTGAGCTGCAGCACGGTGGCCAAGACCATACAGAGGTTTAACAGGTTAGGTTTCACTCAGAACAGGCCTCGCCATGGTCGCCAAAAGAAGCTGAGTGCACGTGCTCAGCGTCATATCCAGAGGTTGTGTTTGGGAACTAGAAGTATGCCAGCATTGCTGCAGATGTTGAAGGGGTGGGGGGTCAGCCTGTCAGAGCTCAGACCATAGACCGCACACTGCATCAAATTGTTCTGCATGGCTGTTGTCCCAGAAGGAAACCTCTTCTAAAGATGATGCACAAGAAAGCCCTCAAACAGTTTGCTGAAGACAAGCAGACTAAGGACATGGTTTACTGAAACCATGTCCTGTGGTCTGATGAGACCAAGATAAACTTATTTGGTTCAGATGGTGTCAAGCGTTGTTGCGGCAACCAGGTGAGGAGTACAAAGACAAGTGTATCTTGCCTATAGTCAAACATGGTGGTGGGGGTGTCATGGTCTGGGGCTGCATGAGTGCTGCTGGCACTGGGGAGCTACAGTTCATTGAAGGAACCATGAATGCCAACATGTACTGTGATATACTGAAGCAGAGCATGATCCTCTCCCTTTGGAGACTGGACCGCAGGGCAGTATTCCAACATAACGACCCCAAAGACACCTCTAAGACGACCACTGCCTTGCTAAAGAAGCTGAGGGTAAAGGTGATGGACTAGCCAAGCATGTCTCCAGACCTAAACCCTATTGAGCATCTGTGGGGCATCCTCAAACGGAAGGTGGAGGAGCGCAAGGTCTCTAACATCCACCAGCTCCATGATGATGTCATGGAGGAGTGGAAGAGGACCCCAGTGGAAACCTGTGACGCTCTGGTGAACTCCATGCCCAAGAGGGTTAAGTCAGTGCTGGAAAATAATGGTGGCCACACAAAATATTGACACTTTGGGCCCAGTTTGGACCATTTTCACGTAGGGGTGTACTTACTTTTGGTGCCAGCAGTTTAGACATTAAAGGCTGTGTGTTGAGTTATTTTGAGGGGAAAGAAAATTTACAGTTATACAAGCTGTACACTCACTACTTTACATTGTAGCTAAGTGTCATTTCTTCAGTGTTGTTACATGAAACATTATAAAGTTTTTTAACTTATAAAGTTAAAAAGTTGGGGGAGTGCTCACCCAGGTGCAATAAATGGATGTCAAGGCAGGGAAAGTGATGTGATGTGGAAAAAGAAAGAGGGGAGGGGAAGAAAGATGACGGTGGGAGAGGAGGCGTCCCACCGTCATCTTTCTTCCCCCTCTCACATCACTTTCCCTGCCTTGACATCCATTTATTCCACCTGGGTGAGCACTCCTCCAACTTTTAACTTTATAAGTTGTAATTCCCTTATATGTACTATTTATTTAACCAGAATTTGTCCATAATCCCCCGTGTCCGCCATGGGGGGATTTGTGTGGGGTCCTACTATCCCTTTCAATCCGTTTGAGTTGGTGAGCCAGTCTTCTATTTTGCTACTAATTTTGTATGGTGTTTATTACTTCTGTTTGCTGTTTTTGTTCATTTTTGTCTAAATTAAAGTTTATTGTTCTAGACCTATCCCTCCTGAAGAAGCGGTCTTAACCGCGAAACCGGTTGAGGAACCATCTTAGATACTCCTCTCCACAAGAAATCTTATGGTTATATCCATTTATGCTTATGTTAAGTGTGGTGTATTTAATTTGTTTTAGCATTCTATGTATGTACTATTTTGCAAATGTGTTCTGTATTTATTAAAGTTTATACGTTTTTTATATAATTTCCCTGAATTGCTTGTTACTAACGGGTGCCGAGATAGTCCCAACTCCCAACTCACAGGTGTGCACGTGTGGTTAGGCAAATGGCAGCAACTGTCTCCACACCTCCACCCCTATAATTTTTAGTCGTTCCAACCGGGATGATGGCACTGATTACTGAACTGTATCATTACTGATTCAATTGAGGCTATACTCACTCTCTATGCTTGCACACATGTAAGGTAATCAACACGTCATCCTATACACTGTCTTGCTAGCCAGTCACTTCTTCCTTCAATTGTTTTTGGTGATCCGGACTGTCCTTGATGTCTCAGTCCATTTCTCTTTACATCTTAATTTTTTTTAACTTGGTTTTTGGTATATCATTATCTTATGTGCACATATTCGTACCGTCTTTACCATTTTATTTTGGCATCTATTATCTTCACAGTATTTCTTTACCAACATTATGCAGCTCACGGTATACTATATCCATTCATTATAGACTCTTTGGTAGTCATCACTCATTCATCACTCTGCTTCCATTGGCACACGGCTCCATATTACCTCAGCTCCCGGGACAGACAACCCTCCTGGCCCTGGCCCCACAAATACCACATTTCGTCGCTAACTCATTACATGTAAGTATCCAGGACTGGCAAATTCACTTTTTCCTGTTATGTTCAGTGCCATACTAGATTAATTATATTTCATTTTTTATAGATATCTTTGAGCATTCGCCCCTAAATGAGTGTTTACACATGAAACGCTGATGATACCAGGCCCGCCCCTCCTCCTTTCTTCAATGAAAGGCCATGCCTCCTTGGATATGTGATGTGCATATCCCAGGAGTCAAATAGAGGAGAGTGCCTAGGTGAATCGAGGAATGCAAGTAAGGCTAGGGTCGAAATTTTATTTAAAAATAAAGGTAAACAAAGGAAAAAAAAAAACGCTATTCCTAAAGAGGATGGGAGGAGGGTTGGAGAGGAGGGATTGCAATCTGGAGGGTGATCAGCCTTAAAATCAGTTACATTACATAGCCACCATAGGTGTCTGAATAAGATTTCAAAATCCACCATATACAAAGTGTGGTCAGAGGTGCTGGCATGATCCACTTGACACTAGGCATCTAAATCCAGCATACCCCTAAACACAGAATATGAAGGTAGAAGAGGTGTAATGCAGAGACTTTCAGTGACAACTTATCATATGTAGCAATGGGACAGGAATTTCCAGACACTCCAATCGTGTCTCCTCCTGACAAGATATGGCAGTTGGCATCTGCTGAACATGACCAAATGAGAAAAATGTAATCTAATGTTTATTGTTACCTTGACAGAGATCCTTCAATGGGGTCTGCTTAGTACTGTGGTAATACATAATCATATCTGACATCATCCAATTTGGCAGAGTGAACAAATTCCATGAATGCTGTTTGGCTCAGTTATCAACTTACAGCATACAGGGGCAGATGTGGCCACTAAATATATTCCTGTGGTTATTGATCTGCTCTAGTAAAGGTCTGTCTTCTGAGTGGAAATTCCCAGATTAGGCCCAATCTGCCCAATAATCAAACCATACACACCTGGGAATTTGCTTTGTCTTGCTTTTAGACAAATGCCGGATGAGTCCACCACCCATTGGATGTCTATGTTTTAAGAGAGGACAATGTTATTTTATACTCCTTTGGTTTGTACCTGAAATTAGTTTAAAAATGACAGTTCTTTAAGATTGATTTCATAACACCAGCTTCTTCATACCAAACATTCATAAATGTTGATTTATCATTGACTTGCGATAGGAAGACAATTATTTTTTTTTTGATAATGTGCCAAGCAGTTTAATGGAAAACTGCACAAACTGTTTAGACTTCAAGTGCTTGTGCTTATAAAGCACGTGGTGCAAAGACCAGAAAAGTTTTGTACAATTCAAAACATTTACTTCTACATTAAACAAAAAAAGAGGAATAAATCAAATCGCCTACTAAGTGTGAACATGCTTGCTCTATTGCTGGCTACAGAAAATATTGAGCATGATGATATCTGGTTATACATAAGGCTTCCTGTGTACATGCCATTACCTAGAAACAGTTGGGTCCCTGTATGCAAAAGCAAGCCTAATCCACATCTTAAACAGAAATGCAGCCAAAAAAAGATAGAATGAATAGCCCAATAAAACATAAAATAACAATATCAGCTTTTGCTGCAATATTTACAGTCAATACAGAGATTTCCCCTGCAGTATTTTTTTTTCTTCCACTAGATGTCTCCAGTCTGATGGCCCGCAATAATTCAACCAACTTATTTTGAGCCCAGGCAGTGTCACTCGTCATTGGTGGGGTACGTCACACAGCCACGCCCCGACATGTTTCGTCATACACCGACTTAATCATGGGATTAAGTCAGTGTTAGACGAAACATGTCGGGGCGTGGCTGTATGACGTACCCCACCAATGACGAGTGACGCTGCCTGGGCTCAAAATAAGTTGGTTGAATTATTGCGGTGTATGTTTCGTCATACACCGACTTAATCATGGGATTAAGTCGGTGTATGACGAAACATGTCGGGGCGTGGCTGTGTGACGTACCCCACCAATGACGAGTGACGCTGCCGCATCGTATGAGGAAGTGACACATCAATAGAGCGGGGAGGCGCCGGGGAGTAGGTGAGAGAGACAGCCTGATGCCTGCACAACTCGGGTCCGCCGTGACCACAACTCATTTAGTGGCTGATCTGTATACGTTTTTTGCTGTGCTTTGAAGATCATATCATATTTTTTATTCTTCACATATGGAATGATCCCTGCACACGATTCTGATATTGTGATCTGCCGATGTGGCCCGTGTGATGTGGTCAACAAGCTTTTAAGCCCTAACATGAGAGTGTGGGCATTAGGAGTCGGTGAGTGGATTACCATAGGGAGTGGGATCACCAAACACTTGGGTGTGGTGGAAGTAGAAGAAAAGAAAAGAAAAGAAAGTTCACATTGAAAGGACTATTGTTGGTTTTCTAGCAGTCGTCCGGATTATTCATGTTTACATATGTTTATCACTTGTCACTGGGTGGGCATTCATTTATGTGATATATATATTCGCTGTGTATATTATTTTGTTTTAATTTTGGATATTTTATAGGTTCATGACCACTAGCGCCACTGTGTTTTGCTTTTTGTCACAAAGTTATCCATTTGCACACAGAGAAACACTATGTACAGTATCTTGATTCTTTAAAGTGGCAGCTTTAGATTAAGTCTGGGTTTTAAATATCTGAGGCGCAGTGGTGGGAAGTGAGTTAGGAGGGCAATATTAAGACACACATTACCAACGGTTGAGATTATAAAAGGCTAATACCAGGTCAAATTCAGGTCCTGACACAATACATTGAAAGAAGAACTTTAGGCCTCCCTTACATTTTTTTTTCTATGTCATCTCATCTTGTCCTCTGGGTTGTGTTTAAAAGCATACTTACCCACTCTGTGAGCCTGCTGAAATCCATTGCGTCACCAGCACATGCTGAGCTCCAAGTCACCATCTTGTTTTCCTGTTTCATCAGTGGGCTTGCTGGTTGCCTCTTCCTGCTGGCACCCTGATGACATGCAGCAGCACATGCACAGTGTGCTGAAAAATTTCTGGCATATGTGTAATTTTGCTGGATTTATCCCAGATAATTCCCACAGTATGTGCATTATTTTTTAATGAAAGTAGAATTCAAAATGTAAGGAAACCAATAACAGGTATCACTTAAACTGCAAACTTGCTGGCTAAATTGATAGTTAACAGAGTATAAGTCTATTGTACAACACACAAATACAGATAGCCTTGTAAAAAGAGCCCTCAACTTGGACTCCTAGGATATAGAAACACGTATTTTGACCTAATAAGACACATTATTTCAATACATCCAAGTGAAATTATTTTTGGAAAAAGCCATGTGATCCCATCAGCCCAAAAAATGTGTTGACAAACATGGTGGGTGGTATGTAATAGTATAGGCAGCCATCTTACAGGAGAAATTAGGTCTGATTATTGCTCTATCTATGCGGTCTTATATACACCAAAGAATATAACGCCATCTTACAGAGTCAGGAGAAACCCGTTGTGCAAATATTATTCTCATCTCAGAATGATAATGTTCTAATATACAGTACTAAACAATTCACAAAAAGTGGTTTTATGAATATCAAGATGAAGGTGAAAGCCTTTCCAAATCAACTTGATTCAGAAAGTTTGAAAGAGCAGACTTTAAAGCCAGTCTCTGTCCTCACTAACCTCTATAGCTGCAGACACTGTGCAGCAATTCGTCCTCAAAGTTGACAAGCTGTTCAAGTCAGGACCCTTTATTCTGCTTTTTCTCTTCTACCTGTGCACCTGCTCTGTGTTTACATTACAGATTAGAAGGTAGACAGGGAGCTAACTCACTGCTGTCAGAAGGAACTCAGGGCCAGTTGCACCACTTGCCTTGCCATAACATGAGCTAAATGAGTGGTGAAGCATACCATGTGTGCTGGTGTGCTAGGTGCCATTCATCATGAATGTCACCCCAACTCACCTCTAAAATGCATGTGCATTGTAATGCACTGCAGATTTGCAAAACGAGCTGCGTTCTGTACATTGTGTATGCAAGCAGTGCCTATTTTATGTACATTCAAGGGAGTTGCAGTCCATTCATTTTGAATAGGCTGCCTAACACAGTGAGCTGCATCAATGCATGGAAAATGTAGCACTGCAGCACACTGCATTGTGAAGTGAACTACTGAACAAAAGTGAAAGTATTTTTTTTCTTAGAATTTTGAGGATGAATTACGCTATGGTGCCTGCAGCAACAAGAGGTCAGTGAGAGTTTGTTTTAAGGTGTTTTAGTGCTTGTTAATATAATATCAATATTTGCATGTTCATAGCATGGCTTTAGTTCTACTTTAAAGACCATCTCTAGACAAATAAGAAATGATCCCTTGCAGCAGGTCTATGCCCACACTGGGTTAAACTGTTGTAAACTTCAAACTTGAAATATGAACAAAGAATATCCCTCTATAGTGTGTACTTGTCTCAATTGGGAGCACTAAGTGTCATTTCTGTCTGCTGCTTAGTATCTTTACTATCAGCATGAGTCATTTCTGACAAGTTTTCCTGACACTAAGAGAAAAATAGTGACAGGGGAGGGATCTCCAGATGATTAACAGTTTGAGCTCTGTTCCTGGGAGCTGTGTGGAGGGGGGGTTTGTCTCTTCCCTCCAATCAGCTCTCAATGCTCTCCTCACTGAGCTCTGCAGAGTATCACTTCAGCTCTCTGTCCCCTTTTTTTCTGACAGCTTTACAATCTCAGCACTTTGAACAGATGTAGAGAAGAGAAGACTGCAGATAAGCATGTACAACTTATGTAGGCGGATTTGCTTCATCTCTGCGTATCACCTGAGGCCAGTCACTTCACTGAGTATTCCAGGATTTACCACCACTTTAATTTCTAATTTTGTCTAGCGAATAGTTTTACTTACCTGATTCTTTGCTTCCCAGCAGATGGTGCTCCCCCACGATCCAGCAGTGGACTGTGCCTTGGTGTCCTCATGACCAATAGACCCTGCTCTGTCTTGATGACTTCAGGACCCTAGACCGCTAGAGCGTGGGGGTGCAGAAGCTTTGGGAACCAGTGTATCTTACAGGAGGAGTGGAGGATCAGGCCCAGCCTCACTGCAGGGGATAATTTTTAATATGCCCATCATTGTCCATCATTTGAGTTATAGTAGCTCTCGCATTAAAAATGCCATTTCAATCCTTAATATTATAATTTATGTTGCCAACTCAGTTTTTGTAAACTGAAATGTTTAAAAACATTACCTATTTTATGTTCCTAATCCTGTCTAGTTCATGCTCTTGTATCATTGAGACACTTTGGGTTATTTACTGAAGGCAAATCCACTTTGTACTACAAGTGCAAACTACAAGTGCAAAGTGCACTTGAAATTGCACTGAAGGTGCACTAGGAAGTGCAGTCGCTGTAGATCCGAGGGGGACGTGGAAGGAAAATAAAAAACAGCATTTTAGCTTGCACATGATTGGATAATAAAATCAGCAGAGCTTCCCCTCATTTCAGATCTATCCCTCAGATTTACAGGGACTGCACTTCCAAGTGCACTTTCAGTGCAATTTCAAGTGAACTTTGCACTTGTAATTTGCACTTGTAGTGCAAAATGGATTCGCCTTTCGTAAATAACCCCCAATGTCAGAGTAATAAGAAGTTCTATTATTGATAAAGATCCTAAAAACAGATTACATGATGTGTGATATCAGCAATTTCGCTCAGCCCAGGAGACCATGTCTGTCTGTCTGACATCTTACAAGGTTTCTAAAGTAGCAAAGTCAAAGAAAGAGTGAGAAAATGTTATAAGCTCGCTGTATACATTTTGAATACCTAACTATAGCAGATCTATAAGATAATATTCACTGAAATACCATTGACATATGTTGCAGAAAGAGCCACTAGTGACTGTGTTATGGAATTGTATTAAGAAGTTAACTGATTAGTGTTTATTCATTTGATCAAATGACTACATCATCTTTAATTAGAGCAGATCCCATTGGAAGAGCGACAAAAATTCAGAAAGCATTGTTCCTGTTTCCCATTTGGTTGACCACTTACAGGCACAACTACCCTTGTTGTACCACAATAACAAATTGCAAATCTTAATTTGAATTGCATATATTAACATTTTAATCGAGTACCAGACCGTTACTGCGAGTCTTATTTCATTTGATTTGGATATATTTGCTCAAGTACTATTGCAAAACAGACTAAAGTTTACATAACCTATACAGGATTGTGTGTTTTGGCTCTTGCATCATGATGGAAAAAGTACAACATTAAATATAGTGGATGAAGGGCACTACATGAAGCAGAAAGGATGTAAATTACTAAATGTGAATTAGTCACCAGAAATAACAGCTCAAAAACATTGGTCAACTTAAAGTGTTACTAAACCCACAACCGTAAAATCAGTCTGTATATGCAGCATGGCATGCTTCTTATACTCATTGTGCAACTTAAGGGGTTAATCTTCTGCATTGTGTAAAAAAGCTGTTTTATCCTGTATGCATAGATCCCTCCCCTCCTGCACTGTCTATCTGGGGAAGGCCACTAACACAGGCAGGGTAGCCAACCTGCACATGCTCAGTTGTGTCTTTTATGCTGGAAAGAACATTTACTTGTTCTCAGAGATAGCCAGGTCACATGATATTGACATCACACATGTGGGCGTGTAAACAGGCTACAGGGGAAATCTCCTCCTTCCTGAACTCTCAGCACTGGAGAAACTGTGCAATTTATCACTGACCGTGGTACACAGATCAGCCAGAAAGGTATATACTGGCAATATTTTAATGTAAAAAGGAGATTTATAAGCTGTGGGCACTTAGGGAGCAGATGAACTATTTTCATATTACTGGGTTTAGTAACACTTTAAAGCAACTTTGAAAAATAAAGCTTTCTGCTTATATACTATGTATTGATAATATGTATCACCTTCTGCATGGTTGTGACCTTTGATCACAGCATTGTTTTTATTAAATCAATTTTTCTACTTTTTTGAAAACATTGTGTCTTTTAAAAGTTCACCCTTAAAGTCCCTTTATACCAGGGGATACTCACTTCTTTACATATACTATATTTGGGATGGTGGCAACAAGAATGGAGTTTTTTCTCCACGATGGTTCCTCCTAGATAATCCTGCCACACCCTGTGGTAACACATACAGAGCAAACAATTTTTTTGCAACTGGTTCACTTTAATGCTTATATCATCTGAAGGGATGTATAATCCATGAAGATGCTAGAATTTAAAAATATTTACTTGATTAACCATTTAGCGACCACCCTATAGCTGTTTCACTGCTACAGAGCAACAGCTGTGCGCTGGATTACGTATATATATATATGTGATTCTTGACTGCCACCTGCAGGGGGCCCGCGCGCAGCCAGTGGGCTGCTACTCCTGTGAAAATTCACAGCAGAAGCCAGTCTGCGGCACTCGATGTGCTATGGCACCCGCCAATCACAGGGAGGACAGGGAGGAAGGCATGGATTCTGTGTTCCTACAAAGCAGGGACTAGAATCCATGTCTTCCCCTAGTAAAATCAGAACACATAGTGAACACAAACACTGGCTAGGCACACATTTAACCCTTTGATTGGCCTGGATGTTCAACCCCTTTCCGGCCAGTGTAATTAGTACAGCGACAGTGCATATTTTTAGCACTAATCACTGTATAAGTGTCACTGGCTCCAGTAAACTGTCAAAAGTGTTTATAAATGCTATAATTTGTGCATAAACTAATCAATATATACTTATTGGGATTTTTTTTACATTTAGCAGAATACATATTGGCCTGAATTTATGAAGAAATTCGATTCAATTTTTTTTTAATGTATTGGATATGTTTTATGACAGAAAGTTTTTTTTTTAATTGTCAGTCTTTTTTTGTTTATAGTGCAAAAAATAAAAAATGCAGTGGTGATCAAGGAAAGCTCTATTTGTGGGGGGGGGAATGACATACATTGTATTTGGGTACAATGTTGCACGACAGCGCAATTTTCAGTTAAATTAACGCAGTGCCGTATCGCAAAAAATAACCTGGTCAGGAAGGGGGTAAACCTAGTGAGGTCAAGTGGTTAAATACATTAGTCAGTTTTCTATGTCACCCCTTGGCTCCCTATATATCTTGAGACTTTAGCTGCAAAAGCTCTGTAACTTAGATCTCTGCCTAAACAATTTGCCCAAAGCTTCAGAAGGCATTCATACTTGCAGTTACAACCTTTGCTTTCTGAGGACCTCTTTATTTGGCTTTAGAGTGGCAGTAAATTACATTGTATAATAGGTGTGTGTCTAGCAGGGAAATATTGATGGTGGAACCCAGAGAGACTTCAGAAGCCACTAGGTCATTAAACCCACCAAGATTTAGCCATTTATAATTAAAGGTAGCTAGCTAGGCCAACTTTATTTGAAAGACAACTAATCAAAACAATCATTTCCCTTTGGGATTATTAAAGTATTCTGAATCTCAATAATTGTGAGCTCTAAAAGCAGCATGCCATGACAAGAGTATGATCTCTTTGAAATTACTAGAATGTCAACTGTAATGGTTCGGCCAATGACCACAGTGATGGACAGCAGTGTGATTCCTCTGTAGTCTTCAATTCATTGCTAGGGTAGCTAGGATTAAATGATGAATATGATGCAGCCTGAAATGCTGATGCTTGACAAGAGTATGTTACGAGGATGATAAATGCTTTATAAGCAGCAAAGGTTTACATTTTACAGAAACCAGAGGCTGACAGTATTTATTCGCCGATACCATAGGCTGGAACTATATTTTCCATAATTAATTTAGTGTAGATGCATAGCTTCAGTTGTTAAACAAGCATGGTATTGTCTATCCATATAATAAGTAGTCTGGGTTTCCAAATGCTATCTCCATTTTATTCGGTGATCACATGCATACCTCCTGTATTTCTATCTTCTGAACAACCAGAGAAGTAGGTGAGTATGAAGCTGGGTCCAGGTCCCTGGCTCCTGGTCCTTGTGCATTTCCCAATGTAGGCAGGAAGTGGCAGCTGATTGATGCCCCTGACAACTTGGTATTAACTGCAGCAATAAGAAGCGGCAATACAGGACATGTATCTAGAAGTGATTGTTAGGGCAACAGCATAGTTGCCAACATTGTAAAAAAAAAATGTGGGACACTTTTGTGGCTGTAGGCGGAGCGGTCCAATAATTAGGGGGCGGGGCATTTGCCAGTAGGCGTGGCCTAGCAAAAATATACAAGTGCGGCGAATAATGGGCGTGGTTTACACAACATAGTGGGCGTGGCTTAAATGGGCGTGGCTCAAGAGGGTGTGGTTAGAGTCTGAGATGATTGAGGGATGAAGAAGGAGAGAGGGGGAGAGGGGGAGAGGGATTAGAGGGGGAGAGGGGGAGAGGGAAATGATGGGACAGCAGCCCCAGATCCTACACAATAAAAATATATGTATTCTAGAAAGTTTAACAATCAGCAGATAAAGATACTCCAAACACCTGGTGTTAGCACTTCAATCATCCCGGCACCATGGTTGTTATGGTGTCAGGATGATTGAAGTGCATTATTTCTATTATTACATTGTAATATAAAATGAAATCATTCAACTTACCATAATGCAGAATCAGTGGGATCCCTGAGCGTGTCACTAGCCACGTCGCCTGCCACCAGCTGTCCGTCCTTGCTTCAGATGTCCAAGCAGAGTCCGTCCTTGCATCAGGTGTCCCAGCAGAGTCCGTCCTTGCATCAGGTGCCCCCAGCGGAGCCCCCCTTACATCAGATGTCCCCAGCGGAGCCCCCCCTCACACCAGAAGTCCCCGGCGGAGCCCCCCCTCACACCAGGAGTCCCCGGCAGAGCCCCCCCTCACACCAGAAGTCCCCGGCGGAGCCCCCCTCACACCAGGAGTCCCTGGTGGAGCCCCCCTCACACCAGGAGTCCCCGGCGGAGCTCCCCCTCACACCAGGAGTCCCCGGCAGAGCCCCCCCTCACACCAGGAGTCCCCGGCGGAGCCCCCTCTTACACCAGGAGTCCCCGGCGGAGCCCCCTCTCATACCAGGAGTCCCCGGCGGAGCCCCCCCTCACATCAGGAGTCCCCGGCGGAGACCCCTCTCATACCAGGAGTCCCCGGCGGAGCCCCCCCTCACATCAGGAGTCCCCGGCGGAGCTTCCCCTCACATCAGGTGTCCCCGGCGGAGCTCCCCCTCACATCAGGTGTCCCCGGCGGAGCTCCCCCTCACATCAGGTGTCCCCGGCGGAGCTCCCCCTCACATCAGGAGTCCCCGGCGGAGCTCCCCCTCACATCAGGTGTCCCCGGCGGAGCTCCCCCTCACATCAGGTGTCCCCGGCGGAGCTCCCCCTCACATCAGGTGTCCCCGGTGGAGCCCCCCCTTACACCAGGAGTCCCCGGCGGAGCTCCCCCTCACATCAGGAGTCCCCGGCGGAGCTCCTCCTCACATCAGGTGTCCCCAGTGGAGCCCCCCCTCACATTAGGTGTCCCCAGTGGAGCCCCCCCTCACATTAGGTGTCCCCAGTGGAGCCCCCCCTCACATTAGGTGTCCCCAGTGGAGCCCCCCCTCACATTAGGTGTCCCCAGTGGAGCCCCCCCTCACATTAGGTGTCCCCAGTGGAGCCCCCCCTCACATTAGGTGTCCCCAGTGCCCCCCTCACATCAGGTGTCCCCAGTGCCCCCCTCACATCAGGTGTCCCCAGTGCCCCCCCACATGAGGTGTCCCCAGTGCCCCCCCCTGACATCAGGTGTCCCCAGTGCCCCCCCTCACATCAGGTGTCCCACAGCGGTGCGCGCCCCCCCCCTACCTCAGAGGTGTCCTAGAAGTGTGTCCGCAGCATGGCTAGAACCCCCACCCCTTTCCACATCAGACTGGCAGTGGGGCGGGGGGGGAGGCGGAGCGGGGCGAAGCGGAGAGGGGCGGAGGGTGGGCGGCGACGCAGAAGCTTCGTCTAGCCCCCTTCAGCCGTCTTCCTGAACTTCAATAAAATGGCGGCCGGCGGAGACAATGTCTCCGCCGGCCGCCGACCTCTAGCGGGAGCGGCGGCAGTTTCGAAAATCGAGAACCGGATTTTTCGGGACATTTCCCGGGACACCACAAATTCGGGAATGGAGTTCAAGTCCCGGGAATGTCCCGGGAAATCCGGGACAGTTGGCAACTATGCAACAGGCACTGCTAAGCGAAGACTAATGGCACACTATAACTCAGCATGGTGGCCTGTAGTCCCACCGTGAAAAGCACATGACAACACCCCTGCTGCATTGCAAGGCAGTTGGTAAGCATTGTCCCCCTGCAACAGAAAGCCCCATGCCCATTACTGCGACTGGCAAGATATTACAGTTTTAATACAAAACACAATAATATGGGTATGGGTACATGTGCAAACATATTTTTAAAGTTAGTATTTGGGTTGGCATAATCTTTAATATATGCAAATGCAATAAACATTGCAATGCGGCTCCACATTGTTTGATCTTTAACAGATTTGACCTCACTTTCTTAAAGCGCAATCTGCACTAAAAGGAAAAGTCAGCTTATTACATTAAGCCATCACCTGTCTACGTGCTATGACCATAAGCCAAGTAAATCTTCTGACAATTTTTCTCCAAAGATTGTTTTGGTTTTTTTTTTATATAGGTATCACACAATGATTTGTAAAGGTGGGGTAGGCCTTTCCTTTCAGTGTGAGGTCCTCTCAAAGGGCCTGTTTAAAAAAAAATGGTGTCTTACAGCCAACATGGACATCTACTCTGCATTGAAGACATAAAAGGTGATAGTAGAATGACTGATGAGTTCATCTTACATATACACCTGCATACCATTATTAGTAAGTCATTGCTTGAAAGAGCAACTAATAACATATTGGAACTAGAATTACAAAAATGTATTATAATGCATTAAAGGAGCAGTATAGACAAAGCTCTTTTGGCTATACTTCCCCTAGGGATCACAGGAGTGCAGTCTGTTCTGCACTCCTGTGACCCATTATCAGCCGACAGCGAGCTAAAGCCCACTGTCAGCTGACGTCAAAGAACCATCAGGATCCACCCAGCAGCCTGGACTGGCAGCCGCTAAGAGCCAGTTTAGCGCTCCAGTGAGTGCTAGAGGGTCAGAGCAGAGAGCCGGTGACCGACAGTCACTAGCGCTCTACTCACAGAACACTGAGAACTGAGCGATCAGCGGTCTTTGATCACTCAGTTCTCGGTCTTAGAGGCGGCAGGGTACAGATACAGCATTAGACCATGCCGCATCCACCTAGGTGAATATATGTTTTGTTTTCTTAAGCCATACTTCTCTTTTAAGTTAAAGGCTATAACGTATTTAACAGAATGCTCACATATTTGCAGTTGGATCTCTATATTCTGCCCCTCTCTGAACAAAACTTTTTGCCTAAAAGTTGGCTGTAAAGCTGACCAAACATGAGCTGATTTTTCAAAAGGTTTGGCAAAGATCTGATGAATACTTAACGATAATTCTCTACTGAAATCCTCCTAAGTACCGTAAATATGTCCTTTTTTTAAATGCCGTTTGTTTTTACTATTGGCACTTTGGGCACTGGCAAATATCTATTAAGTTATACTGTAATTAACATGTACGGTTAGCAGTAGATTGTATTGAAAACATTTCTTTATAAAGATCATGTGCAGCTGCAAAATTATGTTGACTGATATCTGTTGTGGTCAGTGATCGTTTTTGTACTGAGAACATTGTGATTCATGCTTGTGTTCATTATTTATTCATTAAATATTACCTGAATTTTTACTGCAATCTTTACTGACCTTCACAGACCTTGAGAGGTGATCATTCATGCAAGCATAATTCAACAGCCCTCAGGGCAAGCTATTGTCTGTGCATTGCAGAGTTTTCTATTAACTTGCGAGATCTGTTTGTCTTGCCTTACAAGTATTTAAGGATTGAAGTACTCCAAAAATAGGTGGACTTTGTGGGCACATAATGAGAGGAGAACTGATTAAAAAATTATAAATTTTATTACAACATAGTTAAAAAACATGAAAACATACAATCAACACCCTATATAGACACGGTTACCAGTTACCCAATGATGCAGTTAAAGAAGTTGGATCTAAGGTATAGAGATTAACTTAATGATAAGTCTAATGGAAAAAGTTTGATCCAATATCGCCTCCACACTTGCTCGTCAATGATATTAGCTTCCTCGGGACAAATACTGGGTAGGTGCTGCAGTAATGCATAGGTAAACATCTGTATAAGCACAACAGTAGTTATTTCAAATATATTCAAGAGAGTTACATATAGACATAACAATACATACAAACATTTACACAAACATATATGCTTGCCTGGTGAGCCTGTATCCAGGGGTATAGGGACACCCCACGAGATTAGACAGACATTCAAAAACAGAGGCTTCAAATATGATGTATATGTGTATCAGATCGATGCGGATACATGGATGACACGTATTTCTGTAGCAAACCCGCTAGGTAGCAAAGGGATTATAAACCACTGTGAGGCAGAACTCTATCATGCAAGTACCTAGAAAAGATAAATGTTTATGTAGGTATGATCTCCAAAACATTGAAGGGGATCATACAAATATACAGGGTCCCTATCAAAACAAGACAAACAATACTTAAAAAGTTATCAGATAGATAGAGAGAGTTCTCAAAGTTGTGGAGGACAGGGCAACATCTGAGAAGAAACGGTATAAAGAGCTTCTAAGCACAAAAATAGGCCATGAAAGCATGTGAAATAGCATTACGAGATAGATTAAAAGAGACCCACCTAAATCCTATAGGTATGGCAAATGTCCCAATTAGGGAAGCCTAGTAGTAAGGCCCTGGAAGTTTACACCGAATAAGTGGTGGAGGGTCTGCAACAATATATAAATAGATAAAGGATTCAAAGTACGACAGGTATGTGATAAAAGAAATCACAGAGTAGTTCCATTATACAGAATCCTAATGGTTTAGCTTACCCTTAAGTCATGCTCAGATATGTGCAGCTGTCCTCACAGTGTGTAACCCCAGCCTTTGTGCATAGCAGCTTATATACCAGCAGTTTTCATCTTACCCCCATCATCAACAGCATCCCCTATGGTCAGTATCTCAGGTTGCGTAGAATTTGCTCAAACAATACTCTATTCAAGCAGGAAGCAGATGCACTACGCGGAAGACTATCTACGGGATTAGGGGATACTTGAAAACCTTGCTTAAAAAAGCTTTTAAAAGAGCAAAAAAAACAGACCAGACAGGTAGCTCTATGTAAGAGATCTTGAAAAAATGAGAAGGATATCACTTGGGTCATCATTACTTATAACCATCAACATTCATGTGTGCCGGAAATACTTAATAAACATTGGTATCGTCTTACCAATGGCTCTATTCTTTGCAAATACACAGGCGTCAAACTCAATATTACTTTTAGACGGGCGAGATCATTTAGGGACAGATTGACACAAAGTCACTTTGTAAATGCAGCAAGTGAGGACACCACCTTGAGAGGGATTGGCAATGTGGCTCATGCACCTTTTGCCCATGGGTGTATGAGAACCATGCAATGTATCTGCCAATGGCAGACTACAGTCTGTTGTACATCACCTCAACTGTCAGACAGAGTGCGTGGTGTACATTATGCTTTGTGAATGTGGTAGCTTTTACGTGGGCAAAACCAAACGTGCCTTTTGGCGGCTAATAACAGATCATGTATACTACATCAGTAACAATCAATTGCTAACACCAATGGGACGTCATGTGAATCAGATGCACGCTGGTGACAATAGTGTTGCTAAATTTGCAGCATTAAAACACATTCCAAGGACCCCACGAGGGGGTGACCGTGATAAAAACATTCTACAGAGGGAAATGCGTTGGATTCACTCTTTAGCGGCCACTGTGTCCTTTGGCCTTAATGACGCTATGAGTTACAAACCATTTTTATAATGTGGGATATATTATTTTTCTCTCAATAGGCTGTTCTGTCTGTACTTATATTTGATGCAGGTTCTCCTACAACTGCTCTATTCTATGACCAGTTTGTTTGCCACTGGCCTATCATGACTATTTATGTTTCAACTGTGAGTACTGTCTTGTCTTATTGTGCGTTATGTCTACTGTTATTATTGAGCTTGCTTGGTGTTTCTGATCATGGCACTATTTTATGTCTATCTATCCCATATGTAAGCAACGTAGTGATTCTGCTTCTTTGCTATGTATAAATGGCCTCTATTTGAGGTTCTGGGTTGTCTTTGCCCGATGCTAGACGTGGGATGTGGCTTTGCCTTTGCTGGCTTGTGACTGTTGGATGGTATATGGTGTAGTGCCCCTTTGGTGTTTGCTATGTGGTGGGGTTGGTTTTGTTTTTTGTTTTACTTTTTTTGTCTTTTCGGCGTATTTATACTTATGCCCCCTTCTCACAATGACTGACAGGACTGTATTTGGCACAGCACATGCTTCTTGATATGGACGCCATAGTTTGGTGTCCGTTGTTCTCTGTGCCCATATCATCATCTACAATCTTGCAGACATATGGAACAGCTCATGCGCAGCGATCGTTCGCTGCGTGGTGACGTCATTCGTGGCTATGTGTCTGCTGCGGCTTGCCCAATCCTAATAGTGGCGTGGCCTTGTCCATGTGATGACGCAATGCATCGCGTGACAATGTCGTTTAGCGCCAAGCATGCGCCGTCAAGCCCACTTTTGACATCACATCCAGTATTTAAGCTGCTGTGCACAAAGGCCGTGGTTACACACTGTGAGGACAGCTGCACATATCTGAGCATGACTTAAGGGTAAGCTAAATCATTAGGATTCTGTATAATGGAACTACTCTATGATTTATTTTATCACATACCTGCTGTACTTTGAATCCTTTTAACCTATCTAGTAATGCTATTTCACATGCTTGAATGGCCTATTTTTGTGCTTAGAAGCTCTTTATACCGTTTCTTCTCAGATGTTGCCCTGTCCTCCACAACTTGGAGAACTCTCTCTATCTATCTGATACCTTGTTAAGTATTGTTTGTCTTGTTTTGATAGGGACCCTGTATATTTGTATGATCCCTTCAATGTTTTGAAGATCATACCTACATAAACATTTATCTTTTCTAGGTACTTGCATGATAGAGTTCTGCCTCACAGTGGTTTATAATCCCTTTGCTACCTAGCGGGAAGCTCTTTATACCGTTTCAGATGTTGCCCTGTCCTCCACAACTTGGAAAACTCTCTCTATCTATCTGATACCTTGTTATAGTATCTCAGGGCCCAGAGTCTACATTTCAGTAAGTGCCATCCACAAACATTGTTTCATGCTTCATAAACTGCTTGCATGGCTAATTGCTGATATTGCCTATATTTGTAGGTATCTTTTTTGACGGCTTACGCCTTATTCTATGACAATTTATTTCCATTGTTGGTCTGGATTGCTATCTTGCTACATTGTTGGCTTTGCATTTACTATACACCAGGTGAGAATGATCTCAGCATCGTTTTGTCTTGTTTTGATAGGGACCCTGTATATTTGTATGCTCCCCTTCAATGTTTTGGAGATCATACCTATATAAACATTTATCTATTCTAGGTACTTGCATGATAGAGTTCTGCCTCATAGTGGTTTGTAATCCCTTTGCTACCTAGCAGGTTTGCTACAGCAATACGTGTCATCCATGTATCCGCATTGATCTGATACACATATACATCATATTTGAAGCCTCTGTTTTTGAATGTCTGTCTAGTCTCATGGGGTGTCCTTATACCCCTGGATACAGGCTCACCAGGCAAGCATATATGTGTGTTTATATGTTTGTATGTATTGTTATGTCTATATGTACCTCTCTTGAATATATTTGAAATAACTACTGTTGTGCTTATACAGATGTTTACCGTGTGCAATATACTTACATACATCTTTTTGCTTTGTTTTTAAATATACCAGCACCTACCCAGTATTTGTGCTGAGGAAGCTAATATCAAGAGAAACGCAATGACGAGCAAGTTTGGAGGCGATATTGGATCAAACTTTTTCTATTAGACTTATCATTAGGTTAATCTCTATACCTTAGATCCAACCTCTTTAACTGCATTATTGGGTAACTGGTAACCGTGTCTTAATAGGGTGTTGATTGTATGTTTTCATGTTTTCTAACTATGTTGTAATAAAATGTATAATTTTTGAATCAGTTCTCCTCTCATTATGTGCCCACAAAGTCCACCTATTTTTTGAGTCCTTCAATCCATAAATATATATATATATTGGATATTGGCATGGTGAGGGTCCTCCCTTCCTTTGCTTTACAAGTAGTTGCAATGGAGAGTGGAGGGGCAGAATGGGCAGTAGGACGCTGGCACTTGCAGAACACAGAGAGAATCAATATTGATGAGAACAGATTTTTTATCTTACTTAATGAATTGTTTCTTCAAAGCATAGTTGTAAGTAAGCCATACATGGCACCAATAAGCATGAGATTAAGAGAGGCAATATTGGGTGTCAAGGGATTACCCCCACAGTGAGTTTCTACCCAGAGCAAGATCCTTGTTTAAGTAAGGAATGATGAGGAGAGAGCTTGCCTTGGGAAGGTAAAACAAGGTCATGAAATAGTTATCAGAGCCTGCAATACCACCAGCCACCACAAGAGCAAGACTCAATAAAAATCTATCTGGCCAGATGCATAGGCAGATACAAATCTTGCATACAATCTGGTGTACACAAGGGTTTTGTAACAGGTGATTCCCACACACTTCTGAGATCCCCCAATCCCCCAACCCAATCCCCAACCCAATACGCTTTAATCTTTTTCCACTGCTCCCCACACACACATCAGACATACCACTATGGGAGCTTGCCACCACTTGCAGTATGAATGGTCTGCTAGGCAACCATACACGCAAACACAGATCCCTGTTGCTGACTATGAGATTCATCCCTGCCTATTGCAGATATAACTACTTTCACACACTTACACTAATCTGCATGCAGTCAGATTGGCTGTCATAATCTCAGTCAGCCAACCTCTGCAATTATAGAGAACAAGAGGCTGCAGCCACACGATGCAACCTCACATAGATTATCAATGAAATTACAACCAAGCATACAGGCACTCAGACACTAGTAATGTAATGTAACAATCTCTCTAGGAGTTATGAATCCCTAGCTAAGAACACAGAAGGTCACTTATTAATTTTTATATTTAATATCATTAGCCACTTAGTACATAGAAATAATGCATGTACAGAAGTAGAAAAAAACATAAAAAAAAATAAAAAAAACTGACATACAGAAATGTTAGCTATTTGCTTCAATAGAAAAGGGAGAAAAACAGAAATTCACTTTACTATTGGGACAATATTGTTTTATCCTGTTGGAGCATGCCAGACATTCAGCTACAGTCATGTTTTCAAACACATTCCAGACAAATTACAATTTTTGGTTGCAAGATACCTAATTTACAGAGTTGGATGGCCTTTCACCCTTTGGCCAATCTTTGGGGATGGTACTATCAGGATCCAGGTCTGAACCTGCAACCTCTGCAGTGTCTGGCTGTGGATCTTCTCTCTGTACCACCAGGGATACTGGAAAGCTCCCCACCTGATTTCTGTGACAACCTTGCTTTGTGTTATGTTTCTAGCAAATCTTAAACCCTTTGCTCTTCCCATACACTTCCTGATTTAAGCCATGTCACTGAACTTCCTGTTTGCCAGATTATTGTGCTCTCTCCAGCCAATATCTTGCCCCTTGGATACCTGCAGTTGTCCTTATCTTCGCTACCACTCATTATCGATCCTTGGCTTGTTCATTGACTACACTTCTGTCTGATCCCTTCCAGCTACTACTTGTTACCAACCTTTGGCTTATTTATTGACTATGATTTTGATTGATACCTACCTGCTACATCTGCTACCGGACAATGGCTTGCTCACCTCCTAGTGGGGTGATCCTTAGGACCAACTTACGTGGTAATTTACATGGTTATATGCACAGGATTTCCAACACCTGTGCATCATCCTGATTGTGGAATACATCCTGACTGCTGTAGACAGGGCCATATAAAAATGTTGTCAGTTCTAGGAGATTCTATGAGGCCAGGACATACTATTTTGTATTTGTAACTCATAGTTCGTACAAACAGAAATAATAACAGATCCATTCCTATGACTGATATTATGGACCTTATGAGAGATGAGCTATATTTCCTCCAGGTCTGGAGGATTCTTTGATGGCTTATGAGGTGATAGGCCGGCACAAGCCTACAGAATTCTGCCAAAGATTTATTAGCAGCGAGGTGTTAACTCAAAATTCTAAATTGTAAACGACTGTCCCTACTACCAAATATTGAATCATAAACATATTTGTGATATTAGCATTCAACTTTCTAAATCCAGTGCTACATTGGTCAACTGTTATCTTACATCGCTAGCTAAGGATGGGGGGAATTGCCAGACTGGTATAGCAGAGGGAGTGTTTGGAAAAGGTCACAGCCTTTAGTTTTCTTTCTAACTATGTCTTGGTTTAGGAGCTCTGTAAATGGCAATCTCATATTCCAGAGGCTTTTGACCAGATTGTTGGAAAAGCGAAGGGCTATGCAGTACCCACAGATGTTGTTTCCCTGGGTCCTTGGGGTTGGAAGGTAGTAGCAATCTGACAGATTAGGAAACCTTGTCCAGTTGCTATTTTTTTTCCTGATAAGCCAGCAATGGAGGTGTCTGGTGCATGTCCTCCTACCCTACTGCATTAGGCCATACACGCAACGTCTCAAAGAGACTGTTTAGGAATGCATTCACTAGCTAGCCAGCGAAAGGTCAGAAATTCCCTTGACATATAACCAGCTTCTAGTATCTATAGGTGGCTTTAGAGGCATTATAAGCCTTCCTACTCTCATCTTGTATTTTTCACATGCATAAGATGTGCATTGTCATGTTCCTATGACAACGTCCAATAGGACGAAACGTATGTCAGAAGGCAGACGCGCTGACGTCATCGTTTCTACCCCACTGTGAACGGGTGCATGCAGGCCGGCCGGCTGTCATACGATACATGCTTTTTATTCGTTATTTCTATGTAAGTGTAATTACTTTTATTTTAATAAATTGTCTATGCGGATTCACACTATGGAGGATGTGTCTTTCATTTCCCTGGGTTCCTCCTGCTGAGTTTTGGTTTCTTTGGACGGAGAGTTCCGGGTTGTCCTCCCGGTGTGCTGAGACCGATGGTGGTGTCCCCGCAGAGTGGATTTCTAACATAAGCTTGAATAAAGCTTACTTTTGGTAAGCGTACATCATTATAGGTGGTGGATCCTTTTTACTGGGTGTCTGTTGATTAAGCCTTCAATCACTACTGGTGGAATCATCTGTGTTAAGGACTGTTTTTATTGAAGTCACTATCAGTCACTGACTCATCTTTTTTATCACTTTTTGAGGATTCATTTGCTCTAAGGACTTTTACATTACAGTCACAATAATCACCGATTTTTTATTAACTATTTATTTAGTCACACATGGTGTTTAAATGTTAACATTTGGGTTTCAGGATTTATTGTGTTGTTTCAATCTTGGCACAATTTATGAGATATTTTGTTAATGGTAATTCTACCTGTATATAGATTATTAACGAATATATAAAATATCTCCTCACTAGCGCGGTTCTGTTAATTATTATAAGATGTGCATTGATCTTGTAGTTTCATGGTGTCATTTGTTGCCCTGTATGCAAAGCCTATAGGAGAGCAAATCTTCACATTCCTGTGTTAGAAGTTTCTCTCTGTGTTCAGACATGAGGCATGTGGAATGGCATTATATAGGTTACTGCATGTCGTCTGACGCTGCCTTTGAAGAAAGTGCATATCACACAATTCCTGGGTCTCTCAATGTAGCACGGGTGCAGGTGAAAGCTAAACAGTAATTAGATGTCACACAGCCACAAACAGCACAGAGCAATTATCAGAGGGATCACCATGATGGAAGAGATGTAATTTTCTCACATTAGCAATCCCACACATGTGATGCAACACAGATGACATGGCAAGGAATGCCGTGCAAACGTTTGAGGAAGGTGTGAAGAAATGCTGTAGAAATGCTTTCAAATATATTTATATATATATATATATATATATATATATATATATATATATATATATATATATATATATTTGTTTTTGTTTTATTAAGTGCAAAGTGAGCAAACAGAAGAAAGAGCTAAATCAAATCAATGTTTGGTGTGACTACCCTTTGGCTTCAAGCCAGCATCAATTCTTTCATTTGTACACTTGCACAAAGTCAGGGATTTTGTAGGATTAGAATCAGGTGTGTGATTAACTAGTTATATCAAGCAGGTGTTAATGATCATCAATTTCATATGTAGGTTGAAACCTAATCATTAACTGAAACAGAAACAGCTGTGTAGGAGGCTTAAAGCTGGGTGAGGAACAGTCAAACTCTGGTACTAAGGTGAGGTTGTGGAAGATAGTTTCACATCACAGGTCATACACCATGGCAGGACTGAGCACAGCAAAAAGAATAGGTATACTGCATCAGCAAGGTCTCTCCCAGGCAAAGATTTCAAAGCAGACTGGGGTTTCAAAATGTGCTGTTCAAGAAGCACAAAGAAACAAGCAACATTGATGACTGTAGACACAGTAGTCAGCCAAGAAAACTTAAAGTGGTGCTCCAGCCCCCCCCCACCAAATAATTGAAAGTCATCAGCTACAAATACTGTAGCTGCTGACTTTTAATATTAGGACACTTACCTGTCCAGGGATCCCGCGATGTGGGCACCCCCAGCTTTCTTGTAAGAGAAACCATCAGCGAAACCTTTGGGCCTTACACCCGCTCCCTACTGCGCATGCGCGAAGTGCACTGAGCTTTGTGAATGGCGCGGTGGCGGGGGAAAGAGGAGGGGTCTGAACAGAACAGGCATCCGCTCCCCCCTGAAAGGTGCCAAAAGTGGCAGCGGAGGGGGGGGGGAGCAAACCCCTTTTGGGTGGAGCTCCGCTTTAATGCAGCAGATGAATCATGCTTACTTCCATTCAAGATATCCAGCAGTACCCTCGTTACAGAACTGGTAGAAACCCATCTAGTATCTGCAGAAGCCTGGCCAGAAGTGGTGTTCATGGAAGAATTGCGGCCAAAAAGTCATACCTCTGATGTGGAAACAAGGCTAAGTGACTCAACTATGCACGAAAACAGAGGAACTGGGGTGCAGAAAAATGTCAGCAGGTGCTCTGGACTGATGAGTCAAATTTTGGAATACGTGGCTGTAGCAGAGGCAGTTTGTTGGCTGAAGGGCTGGAGAGCAGTACAATAATGAATGTCTGCAGGCAACAGATCCATCCTGCCTCTCCTGCTCACAGCGGCGAAGAGCTACATCCCTCTGTTCTTGAAGCAGACACAGCCGCCGGCGGTGGCTGTCTGGTTGAAAAGAGGGTCATACCTCTAGGTCTACAATCTCTGGGGTTATACCTACTCTGTCTACAATCTGAGTTACCACTGTTATAACCGTCAAAAATTGTGCGGGATGCGGAGACTTCCTAGACCCTGAAGCCCAATGTCTGGAATGCTATATACATATGTCTATAGACAATGCAATGTCCGCACATATGGTCTTGTATGTTGAAGTGATTTAGTGGATGTTTACTAATATTGTGGTCTCTATATTACCATATGTCTTACTTAAATAAAGAAATTGGAAAAAAAGAACTGTGTGCAAGTGTAACTAGAAAAATGTATGCTGTTTTAAAGGCAAAAGAAGGTCAAAGCAAATATTGCTCTCATTTGGATTTCTCTTTTGTTCATTTAAGTTGATGAATAAAAAACCAGAGAACTTTTTGTACTTACCTATGAAATCTTAGTAAAAACAACTCAGATTTTGCTGTGATTCTCTAAACTGAAATACTACCATTTATAGGCCTTTAAATTATATTCACAATAGCCACAACTGATGATTCTGTTTCTTAAAAAAATATCATATCATTGTGACACTTGCACTGTAATTGACTTTGTGCAGCTAAGAATGCAATGTACTAAGCTCCATGAATTAAGAATTGCAGATACATCCAGTTTAACATAGTGTCTTTTACCTTTGCACCCAATTTCATTGGTTTGTGTACAGCTGTGATGCAAGTAACCAAATACCACCACAGAATATATCAGTGTTACCAACCTACCAGATTGAAATTTACTGACACAACACCCAAAATTTACTGGCACAGCCACGTTTTTACTGACATTTCCAAAAGTTATGAAATTACAGCTTTAAGTACAAATTTCACTATTTAGGCTACAAACTAGTACAATATGTAATTAGCAATGTGATTTAAGGTAGATAATAAGGCAAAAAACATATTTCTTATTTTATTTTCGATATAGTAAGTAAGTAGCTCAGGGACAGGACTCAGGAGGGCAAGAAATTAGAATGGGCGGCACACACATGAAATTGACTCTCACAGTGATACTGCACAGCAGTGTGCAGCAGTACAGATTACCGACACGACACGTCCCCTCCTGAGTCACAGTCACAGTCTCTCTCCAAGCCAGATGGTCCCTCCAGTCCAAACAGCACTGATGATCCCCCTCCTGGCCTGCTTTGCTCCCATCCCGCAGACCCACACACAAGGCTCTGGCCGCTCTGCTTGGCTCCCTTGCACCATGACATCATAGGACATGTTCAGGCACCGCCTCTACCAGAGCTGCCCGAACACACTGTAGCAGGCACTTGTAAGGTCTCGACTGGCTCCGGGCCGAGCGTCGTTTTTTACTGGCAACCTTTTCTTTTTACTGGCGTTTACTGGCAGGAGAAAATTGCCTGTTTTTTACTAATGACATGTTGTAACAATTAGTACGGTGATTATATTTGCAACTATTGTTAACTTTTTCTATATAGAAAACTAATAAACAGAATGAAATATAAATGCCATTGTGCTAGGTGTCAAATCTGATTTAAAGTAGATTAGCAGACATTTGTACTTGCAGAAATAGTCATATGCACTAATTTGACATCTTTTTGTTAAAAAAAAAAAAAAATTGATATACTTATCTATATTTTTCTGCACTATTAATAAAACTGGCACACTATTCCTGGTAATGGATTGACCATGTGGCAACCCCTAAATAGGACTGGAACTAGGACCTTCCTAATTACTTACATGTTGTCTAACTTACCTGATCCATGCCAACTGACTCTAATGTCAACAACAGATTCCTAAGCACAGCATTCTGTTTCACAGATGTATCAATGCATATGCTAATGAAAGGTAAACATTAGTGTCAGATATGCCAGGCCTTTTATCAGTCCAATTTGTGTTTGCCTTGGTAATCACCATTTAGGATGAGGTAATCATTTAATACAGAAGTACCACTTTTATTATGATTTTAACATGGAAGTGTCATAAACCTGATTTAAAGTAGCAGGATGTGAATAAAAATGTTTGTATATTTCACAACAGGTGGTGAATTTGTTACATCTACAGTATACAGAGCAGATGCTTCCATATACTTTTTCAAATTTTAAGATATTAAAGCGTTTTTAGTTTTTTTGTTGAGGATAGTGTGAGTAAATGGTTTGGTTTTTACTGCTATCTAGGGCGACCAGACAAGAAGAAAAATCTACACCAAGAAACACAGAGAGTAATGAAGTTGTTGAATTTTATCAATGTTTTAAAAGTGTTTAAATGTGATATTTCTGTAATTTTTGCTATTGTGAGAAATATGTGCAAAATATTATGTACATTGGCAAATATCCTCCCACAAGACATAGGACATGGGGTTATACAAGTGTTTGTGTATAATCAACACACTGCACAAAGACTCTGCAGCACATCTGTGAATTAATAATCTTATATGGATCCCAGGGGTTGATGGGATAGGCGGATAAGGAGCTGCATTGAAACAGCAGTGGGACGATAGAGCGTGAGCCGATCATATGAATGGGAACTGCAGTGTTAACGTGCAGCGAGGGGGAAGATATTTAAGTATAGTCGCCGCGCTGTGCAAACACCCTCTGTGACGAAGTCGGAGGTGACGAAATGCGTTAGACGTGGCTACACTGCAACCGAGGGAGAAGGCAAGACTGGAACAAGCGGTATCTGGAGGTGGTGAGACGTTTGTCTATCTCTGAACCACACAGAGTGCCTGATGCTATATGTAACATGAAATGTTTTTAACATGTGAGTGGTATTCAACTTTTAAATTAATAGTTTTGGCATGATTATTGTACCATTGGAAGTTCCTCTTTTCTCTTATATGACATCTGGCCTTTTACCAAATCGTGTGGAGGCATGCAATAAAATCCACAGGAGACAAGAATCGGTGCATTGAAATATAGAGCAATTTTTGCCAACCATGAGAGTGGGAGGCATGTCATTTTGGTGAGTTGTTTTCTGTTGGGGAGAGGGATCACCTATGCACACGAGGAGGTGTTTTATCTAACCACTTCAGCTCCGGAAGATTTTACCCCCCTCCTGACCAGAGCACTTTTTGCAATTCGGCACTGGGTCGCTTTAACTGACAATTGCGCGGTCCTGCGACGTTTCACTCAAAGAAAATTGACGTCCTTTTTTTCCCACAAATAGAGCTTTCTTTTGGTGGTATTTGATCGCCTCTGCGGTTTTTGCTATAAACAAAAAAAGAGCGATAATTTTGAAAAAAAAACGCAATATTTTTTACTTTTTGCTGTAATAAAAATATTCCCCAAAAATATATAAAAAAAAATATTTTTTTCCTCAGTTTAAGCCGATATGTATTCTTCTACAGATTTTTGATGAAAAAAATCATAATAAGCGTATATTGATTGGTTTGCGCAAAGGTTATATCGTCTACAAAATGGGGGATAGTTTTATGGCTTTTTTATTATTAATTTTTTTTTTTACTAGTAATGGTGGCGATCTGCGATTTTTATCAGGACTGCAACATTATGGCAGACAGGACAGGACAATTTTGACACATTTTTGGGACCACTGGCATTTATACAGCAATCAGTGCTATGAAAATGCATATCTTTACATATCTCCCTCTCTTCTGCCCACTCAATATTACTCCACTTACCACCTCCTGCTCATTCTAAGCCCATACAGTATCACCACGTCCATTCCACCACAGCATCTGCCCTCCTATAAATCCCACTCCCGCCTTACCACCCTCACCCTCCTACTACTCCTAATGTCTGGGGACATCGCACCAAACCCCGGCCCTCCCACACCCAATTCCCAACGCCAAGATCGGCCATCTACCTCCTCCAACAGTAGTCGTAACTTCAACCTTCTCATCCCAATTCCCCTGATTCCACAAGTCTGCCCCCCTCTTTCATGTGCCCTCTGGAATGCCCGCTCAGTCTTCAACAAATTAGTTTCTGTCAATGACCTTTTCCTCTCCAAATCCCTTGATCTATTTGCTATAACTGAAACCTGGCTCCAGGAATTCGATACTACCACTCCAGCTGCTCTGTCCCACAGTGGCCTTCTCTGGACTCACTCCACCAGACCCAGTGGATGAAAAGGAGGAGGTGTCGGACTTCTCCTCTCCCCACAATGCACCTTCCAGGTACTGCCCACACCTCCCTCTCTTTCCACCTGCTCTTTCGAAATGCACTGCATTCGTCTTTTCTCTCCAGCTTGTCTGAGGGTTGCAGTCATTTATCGGCCTCCTGGACCAGTGTCACGCTTTCTGGATGACCTCTCTGCATGGCTACCCTATTTTCTTTCATCTGAAGTGCCTGCCATCATCCTAGGTGACTTTAACATTCCAATCAATGTTAATAATGCTACCACTTCTAAACTACTCAACCTAACCTCCTCTTTTAACCTAACACAATGGACACAAACCACCACTCACTCCAACGGCAACACTCTCGACCTTGTATTCTCCCATCGCTGCACTCCCTGCAATCTCTCCAACGCACACTTTCCTCTCTCTGATCACAACCTTATCCATTTCACACTCTCCTTGTCTCCTATATCCCATGCTGCCAACCCACAAACCACTACCCGTAGGAACCTTCGCAACCTCAATCCTTCCCTTCTTTACTCTGCTACTGATGGCCTTTATGACAAAATCGCACCCCTGTCCTGCCCAGACCTAACCACTTCCATCTACAACACCACGTTGTCATCCTCCCTAGACCTACTTGCTCCTCTTTCTACATGCAGAACAAGGCCCCATCTGCCACAACCCTGGCAAACAGACGACACCAAAAGTCTCAAGAGACACAGCCGTGCTCTTGAGCGAGCATGGCGTAAATCTAAATCCCTGCAAGATTTTACCCTCTACAAATCTGTCCTTCTCAAATACAACTGCTACAAAGTGCTTAAAATATTAAAAATGATAAATAACAAGGACAACTGCTAGCACAGGTCAATAGATAAAAAACCAATAACAATAAAAATACAATTAGTGGAGCGCTATCACTCAAAGAACGTACATAAACAAGATTGCTTAAACATTGTGAAAGATAATGTGATAAATGAAAAAAGTGTAATAATGAATTCATCAAAAAAAGTCCATAAAGTATCCAAAGAACAAAAATAAATGAAAGAAGAAAAATATATATAAATTCCAGTGTCCCATCAGATCATATCCAACAGGTGAGGGGTAGAACAGATGATTGTGTGCATAGGAAAAAAGCCAGCTTCCCCAGATCCTCCGTGTGAAACACCTCCAATACAAAAGATGGCAGCTTACCAAAATGTGGTGGCTTCCAAACTAATGGAAAAGCCAACAGTGCAGTGGGGAAAACCTTTCCCAGGTGTATCCATAAAGGTGCTGGTGGTCCTGGCGTGCTTCAAATCACAATCTCATATCAGGTGCATATGCATAGGAATACAAAGAATCATAGCGTGATACTGTATAAAAGGTGGTTTATTGAATATAAAGGATACATTCACATGATTACCGATAAAAACAAGCGTGTTATCATAAAAAGCGTGCAGCAATTGCCATGGACAAACTATCGAGCAGCCGAGGAGCATTGTAACAGCACGTCTGGTTCCACCCAACGAGTTTTGTCATAAGATTGACATTGTCAGGGGCATGGCTACCAGACGTGTCCCACACTCTATAATACTAAAACATAGAAAAAAGGGTGGAAGTACACACTCTTCCCTACATAGGACCAACTGGAATAAGGGCATAAAGTGGAGGAATGAATCTGAGTGAGAGGACATAGAATTAGTAAATCCACTCCACACATGTTGACTAAGTTTACAAAAAAAAAGGTAGAAAATGGAAAGGCATACATGTAATATAATAAATATAATGTAACATGAAACAGCCGTTCACATAAAAAGGGCAAAAATGCACCTCATATTGCTATCTAGTGGTATAATAATATAATGGCCCTCAGTGTTAGAAAAAAAAAATATATCCAATACCAAAAATAAATAATATAAGAAAAATCAAAAGAATTGATGTACATACATACCAGGGTTCATGTACATCGGAGTGTGATACCCCTGGACATATCCTAATAGCCCAATTACCACTACTAAAATTCATCACTAAAAATAATTTTAAAAAAATCAAAAGTAAAGGTATATTTATGAATATATTAATAAAGTGATCCAAAAAATCAACCATTGTTAAAACAGTTCACGTCCCATTCGACATTCAGTCCAAATGGAACGTATGATTTCAAACGGTGTATCCAACGTGTCTCCATGCGAGAGATTTCTCTTCTAACACGGCAACCTCTTCAATGTGGGGTCAGTTTGTCAATGGCAACAAATAAAGTATTATTGGTATTCCTATGATGGCATTGGTTATAGTGTTTAGTCACACTGTGACCAGGGAAGCCCTTTTTAATATTGCCAACATGTTCACCTAACCTGACTTGTAAAGACCCGATGGTTCGACCCACATATTATTTCCCACATTTACATTGCAACATGTAAACCACATATGTAGTGGAACGTTTGAGTTCAATGTTTGTATCAGTGGTGGAATTATCAGTGTCGCAGCAGTAGCACTTGTGACTGGGCCCTGTAGTTCCACCAGTTCAGGGAGGCCCGCCGCCCGCCCGTGTGAGTGGTGTGCCTGACTGTTCTGTGTCCATTCTGGCTGCTTTGGTAAGGGCGGCATTTGTCGGTTCGTTCCGCTGTGGGGAGGGGGGCTTTTCACCCGCTGAGGGGAGAGAGAGAAGGCAGAGGCAGCGCTGAGCCTGTGGACCACCCCACCCCCGCCTATCCAGAGACAGAGAAGATGTAAGGAAGCAGGACAGACACTGAAAAAAAAAGTCAGCAGACATGCTGACACCAATTGAGTGAAGGCGGGGGAGGAGCTCTCCCCTCTGCGACTGCGTGGAGTCCCTGTCCCAACTCCCCATAAGGAAAGGCATTCCTGGAGGAGGCATGGTGACGGAATTCTGAGGGGAATCGATTAACGGTAAGTAAAGTGACATTTTGCAGTGCAATCGATCCCAACCTCCACCACCTCTGCCTCTTACTGAGTCTATCCCCTCACCACCACCGCAGATCTCATCCCTATCCCTCCATCACCTCTACAACAGAGGTGATGGAGGATAAGGATGAGATTGGTGGTGGGGGATGGGATCAGTAAGCGGCAATGGTGGTGGGAGAGGATGGCACCACCACTGCCACTGATGCCACCCCCCTCAAGTACCACCACTGCCAACCCCCCTCAAGTACCACCGCTGCCACCTGCCCTCAAGTACCACCGCAGCCACCCCCCCTCAAGTACCACTGCAGTCACCCGCCCTCAAGTACCACCGCTGCCACCCCCCCTCAAGTACCACCGCAGCTACCCCCCTCAGGTACCACCGCTGCCACCCCCCTCAAGTACCACTGCTGCCACCCCCCTCAAGTACCACTGCAGCCACCCCCCCTCAAGTACCACCGAATCCACCCCCCTCAAGTACCACCACTGCCACCCCCCTCAAGTACCACCGCTGCCACCCCCCCTCAACACCAAAATCATGCTTCATGATTTCTTGCACCGGGCCCTGAAGTCTCTAGTTACGCCTCTGGTTTGTATAAACATATCTAGAGAAATAGAATCACCCTCCCATAGGAGGAGGACATCATCGATATACTTTCACCATAAAAGCAACTGAGGTGGACAATCCCTCAAAATGACATCCTCCTCCCATTTGGTCATAAATACTACTCAACGGTTTTGTAAATAAAAAGAGCCCCCAAACCAAAAGAAATGATGTTGCATGGCGAAAGCTAACAAAGTCAGAATAAAATTCCTCTGTTCAACTGGTAAAGAACCATCTCCATCGAGATAGTATTTAACTGCATCGAAACCCTGTTGATGGGAAATAATCATGTAAAGAGATGCTATGAGTAGTGTCGTTTAGATATGAAGGCATCTTAGACACAAGTGGCTGCAAAAATTCATCCACATACAGTCATGGCTGAAATTGTTGGCACCCCAAACATTTTTCCAGAAAATCAAGTATTTCTCACAGAAAAGTATTGCAGTAACACATGTTTTGCTATACACATGTTTATTCCCTTTGTGTGTATTGGAACAAAACAAAAAAAAGGAGGAAAAAAAGCAAATTGGACATAATGTCACACAAAATTCCAAAAATGGGGTGGTCGAAATTCTTGGCACCCTTTCAAAATTGTGGATAAATAAGATTGTTTCAAGCATGTGATGCTCCTTTAAACTCACCTGGGGCAAGTAACAGGAGTGGGCAATATGAAAATCACACCTGAAAGCAGATAAAAAGGAGAGAAATTCACTTAGTCTTTGCATTGTGTGTCTGTGTGCCACACTAAGCATGGACAACAGAAAGAGGAGAAGAGAACTGTCTGAGGACTTGAGAACCAAAATTGTGGAAAAATATCAACAATCTCAAGGTTACAAGTCCATCTCCAGAGATCTAGATTTGCCTTTGTCCACAGTGCGCAACATTATCAAGAAGTTTGCAACCCATGGCACTGTAGCTAATCTCTATGAGCGTGGACGGAAGAGAAAAATTGATGAAAGGTTGCAACGCAGGATAGTCCGGATGGTGGATAAGCAGCCCCGAACAAGTTCCAAAGAAATTCAAGCTGTCCTGCAGGCTCAGGGAGCATCAGTGTCAGTGCGAACTATCCATCGATATTTAAATGAAATTAAACGCTATGGCAGAAGACCCAGGAGGACCCCCACTGCTGACACAGAGACATAAAAAAGCAAGACTACAGTTTGCCAAAATATACTTGAGTAAGCCAAAATCCTTCTGGGAAAACGTCTTTTGGACAGATGAGACCAAGATAGAGCTTTTTGGTAAAGCACATCATTCTACTGTTTACCGAAAACGGAATGAGGCCTACAAAGAAAAGAACAAAGTACCTACAGTGAAATATGGTGGAGGTTCAATGATGTTTTGGGGTTGTTTTGCTGCCTCTGGCACTGGGTGCCTTGAATGTGTGCAAGGCATCATGAAATCTGAGGATTACCAAAGGATTTGGGGTCGCACTGTAGAGCACAGTGTCAGAAATCCGAGATCTTGGGTCTTCCAGCAGGACAATGACCCCAAACATACGTCAAAAAGCACCCAGAAATGGTTGGCAACAAAGCGCTGGAGAGTTCTAAAGTAGCCAGCAATGACTCCAGATCTAAATCCCATTGAACACCTGTGGAGAGATCTTAAAATTGCTGTTGGGAAAAGGCACCCTTCCAATAAGAGAGACCTGAAGCAGTTTGCAAAGGAAGAGTGGTCCAAAATTCTGGCTGAGAGGTGTAAGAAGCTTATTGATGGTTATAGGAAGCAACTGATTTCAGTTATTTTTTCCAAAGGGTGTGCAACCAAATATTAAGTTAAGGGTGCCAAGAATTTTGACCAGCCCATTTTTGGAGTTTTGTGTGACATTATGTCCAATTTGCTTTTTTTTCCTCCCTTTTTTGTTTTGTTCCAATACACACAAAGTGAATAAACATGTGTATAGCAAAACATGTGTTACTGCAATACTTTTCTGTGAGAAATACTTGATTTTCTGGAAAAAATTGTGGGGTGCCAACAATTTCGACCATGACTGTACTTCCCAATCCTCAAGGTGAGAGAACTAATGCCACTGATGATAGGGCGTCCAGGGGGCTTTTAAGGGTTTTTATGTACCTTAGGAAGAAAATATATGACTGGCATGCCGTGCGGCCATAGGGATAAGATATGATCTCTCCTTCTTATTCAGATACCTTCCTCATAAGCCCCATCAATTAATGTTTGTAACTCTTTTTGTATTTGACAGTAGGGTTGGTATTTAAAGTGACATAGGTGGCTCTGTCTGATAAGATGTTATTAATTTCTGCCACTTCTGTCAATTTTATCTAAGACCACAATTCCGCCCCCCTTGACAGCGGGAGGATGACTATATCTTTCCTGTCACATACAATGCTGTGAAAAAGTATTTTCCCCCTCTCGGATTTTTTATTTTTTTGCATATTTGTCACACTTAAATGATTCAGATCAGCAAACAAATTTTATTACTGCACAAAGATAACCCGAGTAAATACAAAATGCATTTTTAAATGGTGATTTTGTTTATTAAGGCAAAAAAGCTGAGCAAACCTGCCTAGCTTTATGTGAAAAAGTAATTGCCCCTAAACCTAATAACTGGTTGTGCCACCCTTGGCGGCAACAACTGTAATCAAGCGTTTGCGATAACTGGCAATGAGTCTTTCACATTTTCACATTGCTGTGGAGCAATTTTGGCCCACTCTTCTTTGCAGAATTGTTGTAATTCAGCCACATTGGAGGGTTTTCCAGCATGAATGGCCTGTGTAAGGTCATGATACATCTCAATTGGATTTAAGTCCGGGCTTTGACTAGGCCACTCCAAAACCCACATTTTGCTTTGTTTGAACCATTTGGAGGTGGATTTGCTGTTGTGTTTTGGATCATTGTCCTGCTGCATAACCCAAGTGCACTTGGGCTTGAGATCATAAACTGATGGCCGGACATTCTCCTTTAGTATTTTCTGGTAGAGCTCAGAATTCATGGCTCCATCAATTATGATAAGTCGTCCAGGTCCTGAAGCTGCAAAGCAGCCCCAGACCATCATGCTACCACCACCATGACTCACTGTTGGTATGATGTTCTTGTTAGTAAATTCTGTATTTGTTTTATGCCAGAAGTAATGGGACGCACAACTTCCAAAAAGTTACATTTTTGTCTCATCAGTCCACAGAATATTTGCCTAAAAGTCTTGGGGTTCTTGGCTCTCACCATGGTTCGCTGGCATCCCAAAGCCTTAGAAATGGCTTTGTAATCCTTTCCAGACTGATAAATGTCAATGACTTTGTTTCTCATCTGTTCTGGAATTTCTTTAGAATTTCTTTAGATGTGTTGCTTTTTGAGATCCTTTAGCGTGCTTCATTTTGTCAGACAGCTTCTATTTTTTTGATTCAACAGGTCTGGCAGGAATCAAGCCTGGGTGTGGCAAGTGAAATTTAACTCAGCTTTCTGAAAATTTTGGTTAATTACAGTTCATTCATGATTCAGCATGGGAGGGGGCAATTACTTTTTCACATAGGGCCAGGCAGGTTTGAACAGCTTTTTTCCTTTAACCACTTCAGCCTGAGAAGGATTTGCCCCCTTCCTGACCAGGCCATTTTTTTGCGATACGACGTTTTAACTGACAATTGCGCAGTCGTGCAACGTTGTACCCAAACAAAATGTATGTCCTTTTTTCCCCACAAATAGAGCTTTCTTTTGGTTGTATTTGATCACTGCTGCGGTTTTTACTTTTTGCGCTATAAACAAAAAAAAAGCGAAAATTTTGAAAAAAACACAACAGTTTGTACTTTTTGCAATAATAAATATCCCCAAAAAAATGTAAAAATTCCTTCATCAGTTTAGGCTGATACATATTCTTCTACATATTTTTGGTAAAATAAATTGCAATAAGCGTATATTAATTGGTTTGCGCAAAAGTTATAGCGTCTACAAAATAGGGTATAGATTTATGTTATTATTATTATTTTTTTTTTTTACTAGTAATGGCAGCGATTAGCGATTTTTATCAGGACTGCGACATTGCGGTGGACAGATCGGACACTTTTGACACTTTTTTTGGACCATTGACATGTATACAGGGATCAGAGCTAAAAATAGCCACTGGTGAGGGGCGTGGCTTGGCGCGCAGCAGAGATGGACGCTTAGTACAGGAGCTCCGGTGGATTAGCAGCCTGAGCCCGTCTCCTAGTGCCGACAGCACCTCATAATGAGCAGAAGGAATCTGGGAACACCTCGCACTAGATCTCGCCGTTCAGCGGCGGCTTACAAAGGAAGGAATATATCTGATTTACTCAGAAATCTCTCGGCGGAACGGACCAGCAGGCCGGGATCCAAGATGGCGACGCCACATGCGGAGGAGGATTTCAGCGAGGACTCGCAATCCACGGCGGATGGCACTGGTAGGAACACTCCTCACCCTGATCTGCCGCTCACATACGCTGGCATGTCAGGCTTTGCAGCCGACATTAAAGCCAATTTCTCTGCGGCTATCACTGACTTAAAGTCCAGCATGATCATATTAACAGACAAGATGGCCACGGCGGAAGCTGCAGGCAGAGGCAGAGACATGGCAATCCACCGTTTAGAGAAAGTTACCTCCACACAAGCCCAACATCTCATTGAGATAAACAAGCATTTAGAGGATTTGGATAACAGAGGGAGGAGGAATAATATAAGGGTGAGGGGGATCCCCGAATCGGTGGAAGCTGAACAAATACTCCCAGCTCTGCAAAGAGTCTTTAATAGCCTATTAGATAGGCCCGAGGACACAGCAATAGAATTTGTGAGAGCCCACAGAGCTCTCAGAGCAAGAGGCCCTGATACAATGCCACCCCGAGATATCATTTGCTGCTTGCAAAGCTTTTCTCTAAAAGAGGATATAATGCGCAGAGCACGCAGAAACGATCAAATCATCTTTAATGGCGAGACTATTATGCTCTTCCATGACCTCTCCCAGATAACTTTAAAAAATCGCAGAGCTTTGCGACCTCTCCTCGACAAACTTAGAGAAAAGGACATTCGCTACACATGGCGCTTCCCATTTGCACTTCTGGTGAATCACAATGGGAGACAACATACCCTAAGATCCCCTGAAGATCTACCAGATTTCTGCCACGCACTGCAAATAGATCTCATAGAATTACCAGAATGGTACCAGGAGTTCTTATTGCCTCCTCGGGAGAACACACAAGCAAGATCACCACTTACTTCTCCAGACAAGCGACATTCAAAGAAAATGAAACCATCTTGTCCAGGAGGCTCTCAAGCAGGTACACCGAACAACAGACCACATTCTTCCAGAGGAATGGAGGACATTTGAGGATCCCTTTCCATCTTGGATTTATAACAGATTGGTTCAGATGGTAAAGACACACTACTCACTCTAATCCCAATTCAACTTTGGATATGCCTCATAGACCCACTCAATGAAGATCAAGATAAGTCATCACAGAGCGGTCTTCACAAAGACTTCCGAATTTGACATGAGATAGGCTCCTTTATAAAGGAAGATCAAAAGAGTTGCTCAGTTTTAAAGATGTTGATAGGAATGGGTAGTTCTAAGTTGTTAAGGTTAAATAATCTGACAAACCCATATAAGGCTTATAAAGGTTGACACGGAACTTAAAACTGATGCAGAGCCATTAGTACCAACAATATCAAGGAAATCCTCTCCTTATACGTTTGAACGTGGAAGGGATGGGAGACAAGCTCCATTTAAAGGAGACCCCATGATTTCCACATAATAGGTTGTTCCTCTCCACAAAATGAGGTTAATAATATTATTATTATTATTATTATTAAAGTTAATTTCTCTGTTCAAGTTTAACTATACACGAGTAGAGACCACAGTTTCCTTCTTCAAGGGGAGGAAGGAAGGAGGGGAAAGAAAAAGTTTTCTCTCCTTTTTTTTTTTTTTTTTTTTTTTTTCTCCCCCTTTTTTTTTTTTTCTTTTTTAGGCACTAGGTGACCAATACAACTATAGCTTACTTATACAGGCTGCTACCGGTTTCAGCTCTAATACTTAGTGTTGTTTTATTGTTACAGTTAAATTTGCATCTCTAAAAAGCCGGGCAGTCATCCACTGCTCCCAACAAGTGCTCTCTAGTGGGAGGGATTCTCCTACTGGATAGCACTAATTTAAATTACTTCCTTGGACCATTTTGGTTACAGGGAGAAGACAGTATATCTCACTCCTCTTTTCAACTCTTTCTTATTCTTACTCTCACCCTTCCTCTTTGATCATATCTTCTATCTTCCCCCCTTTGTTTTGGTTTCTGTTTTCCCTCTTACCTTTTCCACCTCTCCTTTTAATTTCTCCCTTTAATATTATTTATTTCTCATCTATTTTTCTAATTACCTAAGACCCGAAGAGTATATTGACTATTCACAATCTATAACTAAAATACTAACAGTCATTAAGCTTTGTTTCCAGATCTTGCGCCGACGGCTCTCCTTGAATCCACAAGATGACGTACTCATCTCTGGGACACTCTCCCACAGTGATCTCCCATAATATGAATGGCCTAAACATTCCTGAAAAACGCTCCACCCTACTAAGAGAACTCAAAAAAGGTAGGCCCAAGTTTGTTTTTTTACAGGAAACTCATTTCCAGACCAATAAGGTCCCCAAAATGACAGATTCCTTCTTCACACAAACCTACCATGCTACGAACAGCTCGGCCAAATCTAGGGGAGTTTCTATACTTATTAGTAGAGACGCTTCCTTCGAAGTCACAGATAAAATGGTGGACCCGGAAGGCAGGTTCCTATTCCTTAAGGGAAATTGTTCAGGCACACCCATGACTTTAGCTAATGTTTATTTTCCTAACACAGCACATGCAACATTCTGTAAACGCATTCATGACAAACTTCGAGATTTCAGTACAGGGTGTCTTATTCTCGGAGGAGACTTTAATGTACCATTAAATCCTTTAACTGACACCTCTACCGGCAAAACTTATATTACTTACAAGATCCTTAAAAGGATTAAAACACTACTCAACTCTCTACAATTAGTCGATTCCTGGAGATTCGTACATCCTAATGATAAAGATTATACTTTCTATTCATTTCCACACAGCAGATACTCCAGAATAGACTACATTTTTATTACACAAAAAGACCTCGACAGAATCTCAGAAGCAAAAATAGGAATTCAAACGGTAACAGACCACGCCCCTACATCACTAACCCTAAATTTATTTGACTCTACATCAAAACCCAACCAATGGAGATTAAACTCAGCTCTATTGACAGATCCAGTCTGGCTGCCGCAAATAACTAAGGCACTGAAAGCGTACTTTACACACAACTCCACACCTGAAGTAAACCCTTTGACAATTTGGGAGGCACACAAATGTACAATCAGAGGCGATCTCATTCGAGCAGGCTCACAACGTAAAAAAGAAAGAGATAAACAAATAAAACAATTGACAGAGAAAATCCGAAGTCTAGAAACATTACACAAACAATCACTAACAGAACAATCAGCAACAGAACTATTAGAAACAAGGAAGGCACTACAACAGATCTATGACATTAAGTCTAAAAGATTTTTATTCTTCCAGAAAAAAATTTATTACGAACACGGTAACAAAACAGGCAAATTTCTAGCGAGAGCCCTGAAAACCACTAGAGCACAACACAATATCTCTGGCATCAGATCAAAAGAAGGGAAAATAGACATTACCACCAAACAAATCGCACGCAACTTTCACGATTATTACACGGCCCTTTATAATCTACCCACCTCACACAAAGCCAATGAGTCACAGGAATCAAGACAACAAAGTATTCAAAACTATCTTAGAGAATCCAAATTACCCATCCTGACAGCAGAAGAAATTTCCCAATTAGAAAAACCCATTGAAGCTATAGAACTACAACAGACAATCAAAGACCTTAAACCAGGGAAAAGCCCAGGCCCAGACGGCTTTACAGCCATTTATTATAAAACGTTTCAGACCACTCTACTAGGACCACTACTAAGAGCTTTGAACTATATGTCACAACCCAGAGAGATCCCACCAAACTTTCTGGCAGCTCACATCACAATTCTCCCCAAGCCACATAAAGATCCAGCAGAATGCGCTAGCTACAGGCCAATCTCGCTTCTGAATTTAGATGTGAAATTGATGTCAAAAATTATAGCTAATAGGCTAAAACCTTTGCTACACAATCTGATAGGCACCGAGCAGGCAGGATTCATGCCCGGCAGAGAGACCAGAGACAATGTCATCAAAACGCTCAACCTGATTCATGCAACTAGGAAAGAAAACATCGAGGGCCTTCTCCTGTCAACAGACGCGGAGAAGGCCTTCGATCGAGTGGCGTGGGACTTCATGCTGGAAACCTGCAGATATATTGGCCTGGGAAGTCACATGATGACGTGGATCTCCTCTCTCAATTACAACCCCACGGCTCAACTCAAAATAAATGGTTCGCTTTCAGAAACAGTTAAAATCAGAAATGGCACGAGACAGGGCTGCCCCCTCTCGCCAATTTTATTTATTTTAACACTAGAACCATTCATTAGACGGATTGTAGCAGAGAGAGCAATAAATGGTTTTAAAATAGCGGGAAGAGAATTCAAAGTGGCAGCCTATGCGGATGACCTATTATTTTTTATATCCAACCCCCATATTTCACTCCCTACCTTATTAAATGAATTCTCTTTATTTGGCCATCTTTCCAACCTAAAAATTAATTACTCCAAGTCCGAAGCAATGAACATTAGCATACCCATGAATAAAATAGAAGCTATCAAATCCAACTGCCCCTTTAAATGGGAAAACTCAGCACTAAAATATTTGGGGGTATGGCTGACCCCCCAAATTTCCCAAATTTATGAACGCAATTTCACCCCGCTATTAAAGTCAATCTGCTCAGACCTTCAAACCTGGCACACGAAAAGTTTTTCGTGGTTTGGACGCATAGCTATATGCAAAATGACGGTTCTACCTAGAGTATTATACTTATTTAGAAACCTGCCAATTAAAATACCCCAAAGTTTCTTTAAAGCCTTAAACACAATCCAAATGAAATTTATATGGGCCCACAAAAAACCCAGAATTCGCTGCACAATACTCACACAACCTAAGGAGAAAGGGGGGATGGGAATCCCAGACTTTCGTGCGTACTACTTGGCAGCACACGTCACAAGGATAGTGGACTGGCACTGTCATCACAAAATTAAAGATTGGGTAGAATTAGAAGAGGCAATGAATCAGACCCCAATTAGGTTCTCACCATGGATCCCATGGACTAGCCTTTCAACCGCTATGAAGTCTCACCCCCTCATAGGCACCACGCTCACAATTTTTCATAAACTAACCAATCTCACAAACTTTACCTCCCACTTAAGCCCACTCACGCCACTACAAGACAACCCTAACTTTACACCAGGCATTAAGAACAGCTTACTCCGCCCCACAAACACAAACAGAACACTACTAGCCATGGACTTCTTCCACAACAAAGATTTCAGAGATTACACCGATCTAAAAACGGTAAATAACATTCCAGACCTACCTTTATGGACATACTTTCAGTGCCGAAGTTACCTAAACCAAACTAGGGAAAAAAATAACTTCAATAGACCAATGACAGACATAGAAGAGGCCTGCCAGAAAGGAGAACCGATCCACAAAACGACTTCTCTGATCTATAAATGGATACAAAATAGCATGGGAGCGATGGACCACGGATTCAGGGAGAGCTGGTCAAAAGCATTAAAGATCTCATTGTCAGAGGATCAATGGAGAAAAGCGTGCATTTTTGCCCACAAATGCTCACTGAGTACAAGCACCCAGGAAACAGCTTATAAGATGCTTACCCAGTGGTACGCCACACCGGCGAAACTGCACTCTTGGTTTCCGGATTACCCTGATACATGCTGGCGTTGCCATAAGGAAAAAGGAACACTGCTACATATTTGGTGGCAGTGTCCCATACTAGAACCTTACTGGTCGGAAATTAAGGAGATCATTCTCCATATCACTGAGACGTCTTTAAAATTAGACGCAGCGGGGTGCCTCCTCCATGTCAACGATTTCCCCATAAAAAAATATAAACACTCACTCTCTAAACACTTGTTGAACGCTGCAAAAGCTTTGATTCCAATCCATTGGAAATCTACAAAGATACCAACTATTAAAGATTGGCTCAACAAGGTTACAGAGATTCATGAGATGGAGGAGACTATAGCCCAGGCAGGAGAAAATGTTGAACGCTACCATAAAACATGGAATCCCTGGATAATATTCAGATATTCTCAAAAATACTCACACTTAATGAACCAAGTTTAAAGCATCTAAACTCTAAAGTCGGACCAAACACAGACCACCTACTTTTAAAACAAATTATGACATTGACTACTTGCTTTGTAAAACCATTTGCTATAAATGATCCAAATACAGAAAAAGAATGTTCGGTATAGGATCTGAAGTTCTTTACCCATCTGATTGGAATAATGCTATAGATTGTTTCCTTTATTTTTACTTCTTACATCTTCTTACTACTTCCTAATTTTATACACTGATTAACATGTGATAAAACTTTGAGACACTATTAAAAATGCACTTAACTTGAAGGCACAAGTCTCTTAACTGCAAACAATTGAATGATTTAGGCTGATTGAATCAATGCTGAATTATAGATATACTGTGCGCATATTTCTTTTTCTCTCTGTTTTATAATGGAGCTGCGACTCCATAGTTGCAATAACTTGACTTCAATAAACTTTGATGTTAAAAAAAAAAAAATAGCCACTGGTTACTGTATAAATGTCACTGGCAGGGAAGGGGTTAACACTAGGGGGTGATCAAGGGGTTAACTGTGTTCCCTAGGTGTGTTCTAACTGTAGGGGGGATGGGACTGACTGGGGGAGGAGACCGATCGGTGTTACTACTTAGTAGGAACACACGATTGGTCTCCTCTACCCTGAGAGAACCGGGATTTGTGTGTTTACACACACTCATCCCCATTCTCGTTCTCTCACGAGCACTTGCGGGTGCCCGGCAGACATCGCGCCTGCTGGGCACACGCATTGGCTCCTGGGGACACGCGGTGGGCGCACGCCACCTGCTATGATGTCCTAAAGGAGTGACATATAGCTACGGCGATTTGCGCAGTCGTGCCAACCTGCTGCAGTATAACTGCGGCGGCTGGTCGGCTATTGGTTAATAAATAAAATAATCTTTTAAAAACTGGATCTTTGATTTACTTGGGTTATCTTTGTGTAATATTTAAATTTGTTTGATGATCTGAATCATTTAGGTGTGAGAAATATGCAAAAAAATCGAAAATTTTAAAGGGGGTAAATACTTTTTCACAGCACTGTAGTTGTTGTAAGCCAGTCTCTAAACTCTTATTATTGGGGCCCCTTTTAATATTCATAGACTCCAAATCCCTCAGTACCAGGTCCTTGAATACCATCACTGAGGGGAAGGGTTTGACTGGGGGCTTGAAAAGAGAAGCGTTTGAAAAGGTAGTGTGTGTATATCTATCTCTCTCCATATTACCAGTTCAGATGGGGTTGGAAATGAGGTACCTTTTCACATTGAGTTTTCTAATATATCTTTGGATATCCATGAAGGTATCAAATTTGTTCAATGTTTTAGGGGGAGCAAATTTTAAACCATGAATCAACACTGATTTCTCTTCAGTAGTGAAAGTTGCCTTAGATAAATCAAAAATCCCCACCTCTTTCAAACCCTCCTTCTTTTTGGACCTTGTACTCCTCCCCCCTCTGGAGCCTCTCTTGGTTCTGTGCCACTTTTTCTCCCTTGATTGTCTCCGGGAACACCCCCAATTAGTAAGCTTCTTCCCAATTATGATCCTGTTTCTTTTTATTCCACTTTTTATGGGGGTAAGTCCATTGTGTAGACTGTGGTTGAGGAACATATGATACCCGCATAGTATCTGGAGTTGGATTCGGAACAACTTCCAATGGACTCTGGGTGTTAATTTGTAAAAAGTGAAAAACTGCGCTAAATAACATCTGTCCCTACAAACAAACGTAAGCAGCGATTTTGTGCAACATAATCACAATCAAAATAAGAAAAACAATAAAATTGTGGTACTATTATAAAAGTCCATACATGCAACCAAATAAATGATTCAAATATACAAAGAGTCCACACTTAATTCTGATAAAGTGAATAATTCCATGGTAGTGTCCATCATCCATCACCAATAGTGTCACAGTGAATCTACCACCAGCTGTAGAAACTGCTTACCAGCTCCAGTTGACTCCTTATTACAGGGGGTCGGTGAACCCCCATGGCTTAGAAGCCAGCCTGGGCCCTTCTCCACATCACTGGGTCACTCCATTTCTCCTGATGGTACTCAAGGGATTCGGTAGTGTAAAATCCTTGGGTTTATTTATACCAGAATTTTCGCTTACAGCAATAAAAGCCTGAAGTTTGGTGTGTCGGCCGGCACATACCAAACAACCTGTCCATCGGGACATGCAAGAGGTAATTTGTGACGAAACACGTAGGGTGGAGCAACGTGCTGACATCACCACCTCTTTTGTGTCCCAACGGACGGGTTGTCTGGGTGTTAATTGATTGCCACTTAAACACCAGATTGTTCTTATAGTCATTGCAATCCTTATTGAGCGTATGCTTTTTTTTTAGCTTTCTACTTTAACTTCCTCCTTTTCCAAGTGTTTCTTTAATGAGTCAGATTTATTTTTATAATCATCACTATCTTTATGATTGGACAAAGTTTCTTTTAATGTGGTAATTTCTACATCAATTTTATCTAGCTTATTTCTCTTTCTACCAATGAGGAATTGTAGAAACTTCACACCTGCCTCATTAAAATATAAAAACCATTCCTTAAGTTCATGTTCATCCGACTGAGGACTGACCTCCCACCTTAGACTCCGAGGTACCATTTTCTCGGCAACATAGTGTTCCAAAAAGGCTATGTCCCAATTAGTATGGACCTCAGAAGTCATAAGGTACCTAAGTCACATAAAGCGACCTGCTAAATCATCCTGAGATGCTGTGTTTCCATCAAAAACCTCACCAATGTCTAGAACATGATAGGTGCGAAAAGCAAAAATATCCATATTAATGAAAATAACAATCAAGCTGCATATAGGAAATCTATGTAAAAAACTGTAAAAACCTTTAAGGAATATCCGAGCTAAAGTGATTAAAATATTAAAAAATTGTAAATGACAAGGACAACTGCTAGCACAGGTCAATAGATAAAAAACCAATAACAATAAAAATACAATTAGTGCAGCACTATCACTCAAAGAACGTACATAAACATTATCTCAAAATGAATTAAACATTGTGAAAATGAATGTGATTAATGAAAAAAGTGTAATAATTAATTCATCAAAGAAAGAAAGTCCATTAGGTATCCAAAGAACAAAAATTAATGAAAGAAGAAAAATATATATAAATTCCAGTGTCCCAACAGATCATATCCAACAGGTGAGGGATAAAAAGCCAGCTTCCCCAGATCCTCTGTGTGAAACACCTCCAATACAAAGCATGACAGCTTACCGAAATGTGGTGGCTTTGAAAATAATGGAAAAGCCAACAGCGCAGTGGGGAAAACTTTTCCCAGGTGTATCCATAAAGGTGCTGGTGGTCCTGGCGTGCTTCAAATCACAACATCATATCAGGTGCTTATGCATAGGAACACAAAGAATCATAGCATGATACTGTATAAAGGGTGGTTTATTGAATATAAAGGATGCACTCACATGATCACCTATAAAAACAAGCGTGTTATCATAAAAAGCTGCGGCAATTGCCATGGACAAACTATCGAGTGGCCGAGGAGCATTGTAACGTCACGTCTGGTCCCATCCCACACATTTTGTCATAGGATTGATCTCATCAGGGGCATGGCTACCAGACGTGCACCACGCATATTATAGAAGGCACCTTGTTAATCTTGGGTGATAGAGCAGAATGCTACAGATCTAATATACAGGGTGATGGGTCCCTAACACTGTACTGCTCTCAAGGAGAGGAGAGAAATACTTAGGGAAGATGAATTATCAGTGATGTGTAATGTGCGGCTTTCACAATTGACTGCTACGGACTATCTGGTTAGTATATCTGTGATGTATATATATGTGATGTGAGGTGTCACTGCCACTTTTGAGGGACAACAGTAAAGTGCAGAAAAGTCTATACTTGTGTGGAAATGTTTTCTTATGAATATAAAGGCTAATGGCCAGGGATGTCGTTGGAAGGCCTAGGGCAGGAAGATGGGAACAATTTGGGATAGGTTAAGAACTACCAGCAGTGGGTTGTTGTCCTACCCAAGAAGAAATGGGGAGCTTGGGTGACTTGGCACCAATAGTTGGCCAATCAGAAGCCCCCTTACATGTGCATTTATTATTTTCCCCTGAAAGGTGAACTTAGCCTTTACAACCATTAGACAACTGACATGCTAGTGAACAATAGTGCACTATAGTTCCCAAACCTTCAGACGTCTGGTCAGCCCCAATGCATGCATTTTCATGGACGTTCACCCATGTTTGAGGTGGAGAGACAGCTTCAGACACACACGGCCCCAGCACTGTATGAAGAGATATCTTCCCTCTTCCATCCTCCTAGAGCACAGAACTGCCTTCTCCCCCTAGGACGTACACAGGCTGCAGCCTCTCCTCCATCCAGCCCGTGAGACAGGTCCACCCCACAGTCTCACATCAACAATTCAAAGGAGAACGCACATACCGTTAACACACCACATAGAACGCTTGCACGTGGACTGGTATGAAGCTCAGAATAACTAACTATTCTTCACAGGCTACACCGCTCAACTAGCCATTCCTTTTTATGTACACATGTTGGCCTACTGGCCTATACAGACTGTTCTCTGGTTCTCTGAGGAAGCCCCCTACTCCTGGGGGAGTGACCTTGGGCCAGGGGGCTCAGAACTGAACAGGAACCCCACACAACCCAAGGGGTGTCCTGAACAGGGGCAGGAGAGGACAGCAGGAAATACTGCTGGGCAAGTCTCCAGGAGGGATCCACCAGGTGTTGGTGAGTGACACACAGTCAGGAGCACTGGGGAGGCATGCCAGAGTGGATTGGATGTAGAGTCAGTAAGGACTGTGGTGTCATGAGTAGAGATGAGCTTCAAGTTCGAGTCAAACTCATGTTCGACTCAAACATCGGCTGTTCGCCGAACAGCGAACAATTTGGGGTGTTCGTGGCAAATTCGAAAGCCGCGGAACACCCTTTAAAAGTCTATGGGAGAAATCAAAAGTGCTAATTTTAAAGGCTTATATGCATGGTATTGTCATAAAAAGTGTTTGGGGACCTGGGTCCTGCCCCAGGGGACAAGGATCAATGCAAAAAAAAGTTTTAAAAACGGCCGTTTTTTCGGGAGCAGTGATTTTAATAATGCTTAAAGTGAAATAATAAAAGTGTAATATCCCTTTAAATTTCGCACCTGGGGGGTGTCTATAGTATGCCTGTAAAGGGGCGCAGGTTTCCCGTTTTTAGAACAGTCTGACAGCAAAATGACATTTCAAAGGAAAAAAAGTCATTTAAAACTACTCGCGGCTATAATGAATTGGTGGTCCGACAATATACATAAAAGTTCATTGATAAAAACGGCATGGGAATTCCCCACAGGGGAACCCGAACCAAAATTTTAAAAAAAAATGACGTGGGGGTCCTCCTAAATTCCATACCAAGCCCTTCAGGTCTGGTATGGATATTAAGGAGAACCCTGGCCAAAATTTTTTAAAAAATGGCATGGGGTCTCCCTCAAAATCTATACCAGACCCTTCAGGTCTGGTATGGAATTTAAGGGGAACCCCGCGCCAAAATTTTTTTAAAAAATGGCATGGGGTCCCCCCAAAAATCCATACCAGACCCTTATCCGAGCACTCAACCTGGCAGGCTGCAGGGAAAGAGGGGGGGCGAGAGAATGCACCCCCTCCTGAACCGTACCAGGCCACATGCCCTTAACATTGGAAGGGTGCTTTGGGGTAGCCCCTCAAAACACCTTGTTCCCCCGTTATTTAATAACTGTCAGAAGAGGAGAAGCGTCACACAGTGGGAGCCTGAAGGGCTTGGCTTGGACCCCCACGTCATTTTTTTTTTGGTTCGGGGTTCCCATTCCCATGCTGTTTTTATCAATGAACTTTTATGTGTATTGTCGGACCGGCAACTCATTATAGCCGCAAGTAGTTTTAGATGACTTTTTTCCTTTGAAATGTCATTTTGCTGTCAGACTGTTCTAAACACGGGAAACATGCGCCCCTTTACAGGCATACTATAGACAACCCCCAGGTACAAAATTTAAAGGGATATTACACTTTTATTGTTTCACTTTAAGCATTATTAAAATCACTTCTCCTGAAAAAATGTCAGTTTTTAAAACTTTTTTTGCATTGATCCATGTGCCCTGGGGCAGGACCCAGGTCCCCAAACACGTTTTATGACAATAACTTGCATATAAGCCTTTAAAATTAGCACTTTTGATTATTCATGTTCGTGTCCCATAGACTTTAACGGTTTTCACGTGTTCAAACAAATTCTTTGCCTGCTCGCAAGTTCTGGTGCGAACCGAACAGGGGGGTGTTCGGCTCATCCCTAGTCATGGGCAGTGGAAGCTGGCAGCTGAGCAGTAGTCCACCAAAGAGGGCAGTTAGCACCAGAACTTTCTTTGCTACATCATTGGGGGCCGTGGTCCCTGCCTGTAATAGGGCACTTTTGCTAAGGCCTGGCTGAAACCAGTGTCAGGCCTAACCATGTGCTAGATGCGCCTGAGTAATTGTGCTGGAGGGAGAAGGAGAGATAGTCTGCAGCAAGTATTGTGCAGGAGGAGAGTGTCTAAATTCTCCCAAACCATGCAAGAATCTTTTTCTGGGCATCCCATGACTTCCTTAACCTCATTCAAGTTCTAATCCCTCAATAAAATACAAAAAAACAAAGCTGATGGACTTGTTCATTATCTTGGAGTGTCTGGAAGTGAATGCCGGGCTGGGCAGGGTGACAGGTGAGTCACATCACTCAGCAGCCCCTACGGAGTACAGCTACTTTTGGGGGCTCGTCCAGGATCACCTGTTCATGGATAACCTGCCAGTTGTTGCCCCTGGCAACCAAGGTTGACCGAGACAGGGAACTCTGCTTTGTTCCGCCACCATTGAGGATTGAACTCAGGGGAAGGACTTGTGTGCTCTGTCTGCTGTTTCAGTGCATTAATAAGTGCCATTGTCCATAGCAACGAGCAAGGACTGTCGCTACTTATTGTTCCTGCTACCCAGTTTCCCAAAACGGTGCTGGGACAGACACTTGTACCAATCCTGCAATTCAGGAACTGTTCACTATGTGCTGTCACCCGTGGCAACCTTGCTGGGTAACCATGCCTATGGATTACAAATACATCCAGCGTTCTGCTACTACTGGACGTCACATTGTGGATTACAAATATGTCCAGCGTTCCGCCAATGCTGGACATCTTGAACTTTTGCTTAAAACTCCTAAAGACAGCAAAGTAAGCCTGAGAATGTCTCATGTTGCCAGGGTGATCGGAAGCAGCCTGCGGGTGCCTGCGGGCAGGACTATGTTATACCATTTCCCTACAGGGAGGCATTGGCTACAATTTTTATTGTTGCTACCGGCAACCACTGGACAAGCCAGCGGTCATCTGCCCTTGGTTGCTTGGGCACAGTTGGTGCCGAACGACATGCCTGGACAAGTCCTGCTAGTGTTAGCATGCCTGCCAACATCTAGTATGTTCAACAAGGGCTTACAGCAGCTTGTCCAGGGAGGAGTCTGCCTATCAGTTCAACAGGTGCCAGCCTGTCTGGAAGCGAGGGGACGGTGCCACGCCCTGGAAAAGTTTCCTGCTAGCAGCAGACACCACGAGGCAGAGGAAGATGGCAGAGGCTAGTCGGTTGCTACCCACCTTGCGATGGTTGCCTGATACGCAGGAGCGGGCACTGGTGGACAACGGTGTGTGCCTTGAGCCCCGCGGAGGGTTCGCCCTGGGAGTGATGATGAAGCTGAGCGACTCTGCCTGCTCTGTCCAGATTGCCGGATTCCGACTGTGATGGTCACTGCTTGGGCCCGGTGCGGCCATTGTGGGGAGCCACTCACCCGGCTAGGACCCATCCTACACTGTAGACCTGCCATCAGGACTCTGTAGTCTACAGCTGCGGAAGAACCAGAAGGCTGGAAAGGGCCTGGAATCACCCCCTAAAGGCAGAGTGGAGTTGCGGCCTGGTGACCCCTCCATGAAAAACAAGGACATTAGTGGAGGAGAGACTGCGGTGACCTGTGGCCTGGCCAGGGACCTGGCAACTGCAAGTACTGCCACCAGGGACGTTGCCACCAGGGAGGTGGCAAAAAGACCAGGGGCTTCAGCCCGAAGTCCAAGGCCAGAAACGGGGGGAGGGTGTACATGACACAGGCTTTTTTTTTTGGCTGGGCTGTGACATACCTGACCTACATACACTGACGGTGGTGACCTACATACACTGACCTACCTACACTGACCTACATACACTGACTTACCTACACTGACCTACCTACACTGACCTACCTACACTGACCTACATACACTGACGGTAGTGACCTACCTACACTGACCTACCTACACTGACCTACATACACTGACCTACCTACACTGACCTACCTACACTGACGGTAGTGACCTACATACACTGACCTTCCTACACTGACCTACATACACTGATGGTAGTGACCTACCTACACTGACCTACCTACACTGAACTACCTACACTGAACTGCCTGTGCCACATACATTGACATTTACATACACTGTCTGACCTACCTGCAGCCAGGCAGTCAGTCAGTCATCAGAGGAGGAGCCGAGGAGGAGAGCGGCCCGCCCCGAGCGCCGAGCGGGGATGTGGCGTGGCGGCTGCATTGTAATTCCCGCCTTCTGGAGCCTGCAGTGCCTATGATAGCTGTCACACATCCCGCGGTCCTGGCATTGGACCAGTGGGACGTCCATCATAGGCGTTGCAGGCTCCAGAAGGCGGGACCTGCTAGGGCACTCGGCCACACTCGGCAGCACTCGGCCGCACTAGGCCACACTCGGCGGCGCTCAGGATCAGATTGGTCCCTGTGCTCGCCGCTTGGGGCTAACGATGGAGAGCTGCATGCCTGAGACTCTGGGATTTTTGGGGTCACATTCGGGGCCTCAGCCCCCCTAGACACCCCTCCCGACGCCCCTGACTGCCACGCAGGAGCCAGATGCAACCCCTGAAGAGCCGGCCAGCTCTAAGTCCATTGCGAACCCAGTCCAGAGGGAGGCAATTACTAGAGGAAGGTACGACTTCAGGTGAGCTGGACAAGGAAAGCGAGGGCAGGTTATTGATTGGGGTTCCCCCAGAGTGCAGGCCGAGTTTGGGTCCCTAGAGAGGTTGGCGGAGTGATCATCCCCTTGTGAAAGTTCTGAAGAGGAGTGGGAGGCCGGGGAATCCCAAGTCCTTGACGGTGGAGATGGACTGGAGCCAGCAGTGGGATCTGAGCAAGCCGCAGGAACCCTGACAAGTAGCAGGCAACTCTTTCTGAACAGGCCTTCCACTAACCAGACCAGAGCGCCCACCTACCATCAGTGGGTCATGAAGGCCCAGGATGCCTGCATCTTACCAGGAAGAGGAAATCCTAGGGAGCTGCCTAGATCCTCCTGCTTTCAGAGTGAGGTGCAGAGGAGGGTTGCCCTGGAGTGAGGTCTGGACTTCCCCTATGTCCCAGCCCAGATTATGGACATTGTGGAGAACTCCCGGCGAGAGTGAAAGGATGACCTAATCTGGGACTTTCACGTCCCCAAGCCATTGCGGGTGCCAGAAAGTGAGTTCTGGGTCCGCTAAAAGGAAGAACGGGGAAATGCTCATATAAACAAGCATTTCCCCATTCTTCCTAGTGACAGGACACTGATCACAGCTCCCTGTGATCGGAAGCGGTGATCAGTGTCGTGACACACTTAGCCCATCTCCCCTACAGTTAGAACACATCCATAGGACACACTTAACCCCTTCAGCGCCCCGTCCTGGTTAACCCCTTTACTGCCAGTCACATTTACACAGTAATCAATGCATTTTTAATCGCACTGATCGCTGTATAAATGTGAATGGTCCCAAAATAGCGCCAAAAGTGTCCGATCTGTCCGCCATAATGTCTCAGTCATGATAAAAGTCGCTGATCACCGCCATTACTAGTAAAAAAAATTATTAATAAAAATGCCAAAAAACGATCCCCTATTTTGTAGACGCTATAACTTTTGGGCAAACCAATCAATAAACGCTTATTGGGATTTTTTTTACCAAAAATATGTAGAAGAATACGTATCGGTCTAAACTGAGGGAAAAAAATGTGTTTTTATATATTTTTTGGGGATATTTATTATAGCAAAAAAGTAAAAAATATTGCGTTTTTTTTCAAAATTGTCGCTCTTTTTTTGTTTATAGTGCAAAAAATAAAAACCGCAGAGGTGATAAAATACCATCAAAAGAAAGCTCTGTGGGGAAAAAAGGACGCCAATTTTGTTTGGGAGCCACGTTGCACGACCGTGCAATTGTCAGTTAAATTGACGCAGTGCCGAATCGCAAAAAGTGCTCTGGTCTTTGGCCAGGCAAATGATCTGTGGCTGAATTGGTTAAGTGACCAGCCGCCCTTCACCTGGCTGCTTAAGTAATCTCTCCTCAAAGCATGGCTCCACCTCAGCCACCATCAGGGAACTCTATATTAACCACTTCAGCACCGGAAGAATTTACCCCCTTAATGACCAGAATATTTTTTGTGATACCACACTGCGTCTCTTTAACTGACAACTTTAACTGGCAACGTTGCACCCAAACAAAATTGACGTCCTTTTTTTCCCACAAATAGAGCTTTTGGTGGTATTTGATCACCTCTGCGGTTTTTATTTTTTGCGCTATAAATAAAGAAAGACTGATAATTTTGGAAAAAAAAAGGAAACTTATTTTTTACTTTTTGCTATAATAAATATCCCCAAAAAAATATAAAAAAACAAATTTCTTCCTCAGTTTAGGCCGATATGTATTCTTCTACATATTTTTGGTAAAAAAAAATCGCAATAAGCGTATATTGATTGGTTAGTTATAGTGTCTACAAAATAGGGGATAGATCTATGGCATTTTTATTATTAATTTTTATTTAATTAGTAATGGCGGCGATCTGTGATTTTTATCGTGACTGCGACATTGCAACAGACACTTCTGACACTACTTTGGGACCATTGACAATTATACAGCGCTCAGAGCTAAAAATAGCCATTTATTATTGTATAAATCAAACGGTTAAATGTGTTCCCTCAGTGTTCCCTCAGTGTGTGGACAGAATAGGGAAATGCCTTGTTTACGTAACGTAAACGTAACGTGCGCGCACCTGCTAGCCTGCGATGACCGAGGGATGTACGAGTACGCCCATTTGTGCAGCCGTGCCATTCTGCCGATGTACATTGTCGTGCAGCGGTCGGCAAGTGGTTAACCTGTGCACTGCAAGCCAGCCCTGCTTATCAATATTGTGTGTTTGGCTTCCGTGTGCTCTTAGATTCTGCGCTCTGGGAAATCTCATGCTCTAGCTCCCACTGTGATCCGTGTTGGTGTTCCAGAATACCTGCTCTCCTGAATCTCCTAGAGCTCCATCCACAGCAGTCAGCCGTAGGGTCCACTACCTTGCGGTGCAATCTTGACCCCAACGGGGTGCATATGTCACTTGGACTCAGGTGACCTGACAGTTTGATCAGCCATGAACCCGGCTAATGTGCCGCTACCCGCAGATGATCCATTGCAGGGTATAGTCCGCAGACTTGAGACCCAGAAATCGAATCAGACTCAGGTGATGCGATTCCTCCAGGATCTGGCTTCAAGCAGCTTCAGGCAGCTTCTGGCCTCCTTGGGAACCCCAAGTCAGCAACCTCAATTACAACCGGCGACTGTACCTATTCCGGTTGCAGACGCAGACGCAGCCACACTTTCACTACAACTGCCAGCTCCGTCCCGTTTCTCTGGGGACTCCAAGGCCTGCAGGGAGTTGCCAATGCACCATTTATTTTGAACTCCAGCCTCAAAACTTCCCGTCTAATCGGGCAAAGGTAGCTTATATTATTTTCCTCCTCTCCAGTGAAGCTTTAGCCTGGGCTGCTTCCCTGTGGGAGAAGAATGATCCTGTGGTTTTGCAGGCTGTCCCACTTCTGAGCTCCCCTCCCTTCATCCTGTGGAGCATCTTCTGCCTGCTGAGGAACCTATGCAGCTGAGTTGGACCAGGCTAACCCCCGAAGAACCTGCTAGGCATGGAACTCTGGGCTTGTGTCTCTATTGTGGGGGCAAGGGTTATTTTCGTGACTCCTGCTCACTTAGTCCGGGGAAACATTTGGGTCTAGTACATCTGGAAGGTGGAGTATTGGATCCAGAAACATCACCTTCTCGTCTTCTTTTTCCGGTGTTCCTTCATGTAGGCGCTTCTCCTCAATCGATCTTTGCATACCTGGATTCCGGGGCTGCTGGCAATTTTATGGACTGGAGAACTGCTTCTTCCATGAAGCTTATCCTTTCGCCCCTCACTACGCCACTGGTAGTCTTGGCAATTGATGGCACTGTTCTCCCAGGGAACACTATCCACTTCCAGACTCTCCCTATTAAGATATCTGTAGGGATACTCCACCAGGAGTGGATATCCTTCCTTATTCTACCCAAGGCCTCAACCCCCATTGTATTGGGCCTTACTTGGCTACAGCTCCACTCTCCACATGTGGACTGGACTTCTAGGCAGATCTTGGCTTGGGGCCCCTCATGTTTTTCATAATGCCTTCTCAAGGTGGCCCCCAAGGAGAGACTTCCGGCTGCTACCACATGTGTATCTTCTGTTCTTCCTGATGAATATATCGATTTCCGGGATGTGTTCTGCAAGAAATCAGCTGAGGTGCTTTCTCCTCACAGGTCCTTTGACTGTGCTATTGACCTTGTTCCCGGAGCAACTCTGCCCAGGGGTCATACCTACCCTCTGTCCATCTCAGAGACCCAGGCCATGTCAGAGGATGTCGCCAAGAATCTAGAGAGAGGTTTCATCCAGAATTCCTCATCGCCTGCAGGAGCAGGGTTCTTTTTCGTTGCCAAAAAGGATGGTACCTTGAGACCCTGCATCGACTATCAAGGTTTAAATCCGGTGCCTATCAAAAATCGATACCCCTTACTCTTAATATCTGAGCTATTCGACAGGTTGATAGGTGCCTCCATTTTTTACCAAGTTGGATTTCAGAGGTGCATACAATCTGATTCGGAAACGGGAAAGTGACGAATGGAAAACTGCGTTTAACACTAGAAACGGGCATTACGAATACTTGGTTATGCCTTTTGGTTTGTGTAATGCCCCAGTTGTGTTCCAAAACGTTGTCAATTAAATTTTCAGGGATCTGCTGTATCAGTTTGTTGTCATCTATCTGGATGACATTCTCATCTTTTCGGAAAATCTGCTTGTCCACAGAAACCATGGCCGCACTGTATTACAGCGCCTAAGAGAGAATAATCTGTATGCCAAGCTGGAGAAATGTTCTTTTGACTGTTCTGTGGTCCTGTTTCTGGGATGCTGTGTCTCGAGTTTGGGTCTTCGTATGGATCCTGGAAAGGTCTTGGCCATTACCAACTGGCCTCTTCCTACTATTCTCAAGGCCACACAGTGCTTTCTTGGGTTCACAAATTATTATAGGCAGCTCATTAGGAATTACTCTTCCATTGCTGCGCCTATTATCGTCTTGACTAAGAAGGGTGCGAATGCCAATGACTGGCCCCCTTCAGCTGTCTCTGCATTTCACGACCTGAAACAGGCCTTTGTTTCTGGAACTCTCTTGAGGAGACCTAATCCTGAGGATCCATTTTTTATTGAAGTGGACGTTTCTTCAATGGGGGTGGGAGCTGTGCTTCTTCAAGCTTTTGAGAAAAGACGTCAACCATGTGTGTTCTTCTCCAAACAAAATTCTCAGGCAGAAATACATTTTGCTATTGGTGATTGGGAACTTCAACTTCTTGGAATTAAATTGGCATTAGAGAAGTGGCGTCATCTCTTGGAGGGTTCCCCTCACTCTTTAATGATTTTTAATGATCATAAGAATCTACAGTACTTACAGAATGCTAAACGTCTGAATTCTAGACAGGCCAGGTGGAGTCCTTCCTTTTCCCGTTTTAATTTCACGATCACGTACAAGCCTGGTTCCTGCAATGGTCGTGCTGATGCACTATCTAGGTTATTTGACACTTTGGATGAGGCACCCCTGAACCTGAGCCAATCGTTCCAACCTCATGCATTGTTGCCCATTCTACCATCCTGGAGTCAAAAATTCCTCCTGGCAAGACCTTCGTCCCTACTGAACTAAGAGCTAAGATCCTCTATTGGGGACATGATTCCAAGGTGGGAGGTCATGCTGGGTTCCTCCGATCCTTCCTGCTCATCAGTCGCCATGGCTGGTAGCCTAATCTCCGCTCAGATGTCAAAGACTATATCAAGGCTTGTCATGTCTGTGTTCAGCCTAAATCCTCCACACAAGCCGCTGCTGGTCTTCTCATGCCCTTTCCCATTCCTAAGGAGCCCTGGTGTCACATTGCCATGGATTTTATCACCGATCTCCCACTGTCTGAGAATAATACACTCATTTGGGTGGTAATTGATCGGTTCTCCAAGATGGCTCATTTCTTCCTGGTCTCACTTCTGCCCCTGCTTTGGTTCCCATTTTTGTTCGAGAAATCTTCCGCCTCCATGGGGTTCCTTCTCATATTGTTTCCGACAGGGGCGTTCAATTTACGTCTCGTTTTTGGAGAGATTCTTGCAAATCCATCAATATTGTCTTGGATTTTTCCTCTTTTTACCACCCTCAATCCAATGGACAGGGTTAATCAGGAGTTAGAGGTCTTTCTCCGCACCTTAGTCTCTGCTCATCATGATGATTGGTCCTCTCTACCCCCGTGGGCAGAATTCTCTCACAACAATTATGTAAATACCAATTCTCTGAAGACACCCTTTTTCACAGTTTATGGAAACCAGCCTGAACTCCCTCTTCCCATGACCTGTTCTCTAGACATTCCAGCTTTGGCTACGGCTCAGAAGTCTTTCAATTCCATTTGGGGTAACGTTCATAATTCCCTCCGCGTAGCTGCTGACAAATTCAAAGGCTTTGCCGATCGTCGCAGGCATAAACCGCCTTGTCTACAGCCAGGGGACAAAGTCTGTCTCTCCACCAGGAACATCAAGCTCTGAGTTCCTTCTCTGAAGTTTGCCCCAAGATTCATTGGTCCATAACTATAACCTCTAAACTAAATCCGGATTGTTTCAAACTTCAGCTTCTTAAAAGCCTCAAAATCTCTAACTCCTTCCATGTTGTCCTTCTGAACCCTTTAGTCCTTAATAAGTTCTCCCATCCACTCCCTATCGTGGCCCCAGTTTCTGAGGATAATCAGGAGTAGGAGGTTAGTCAAATTCTGGATTCCCGGCTCTGTAGAGGCATTCTTCAGTACCTCGTGCATTGGAAAGGGTTTGGTCCTGAGGAAAGGTCTTGGATTACTGCATCTGAGGTCTTTCCGCCTCATCTGTTGAGAAGGTTTCATCTAAAGTTTCCCTCTAAGCCAGGGCCCAGGCAGGGAGGGGGAGGTCTCGTAAGAGGCGGGGTACTGTCATGGATCCGCAGTAATGTTTGTCTGTCAGCTTACCGCTCCATGCGTTCAGCTTAAGTGACCAGCCGCCCTTCACCTGGCTGCTTAAGTAATCTCTCCTTAAAGCATGGCTCCACCCCAGCCCCTATCAGGGAACTCTGTATTAACCTGTGCACTGCAAACCAGCCCTGCTGATCAATATTGTGTGTTTGGCTTCCATGTGCTCCTTGCTGTCTGTTCTACATCTGAGTCTAGTTACTGATCTTGGCTTGTTCTTGACTGTCCTTGTCTGCTTCATATCCCGACCTAGCCATGTCTATCCTTGACTAACCTGCTTGTTGCCCTGACCTTTGGCTATCTCGTGACCATCCTTTGTTGTCACTTTGTTGTCTGCTGCTTCCACTCTACCTTTCTGTAGTCTACCATGAGCGTGAGCTGGGAGGCCCTGGGGGTCGCAACCTGGAGCCTGACTGCAGCTAAATCCATCCACAACAGTAGAGGCCTCTGGTGAACACCCGCTGGCTCTTGGATTCCGTGCCCTGGGAAATCTCATGCTCTAGCTCCCAGTGTGATCCGTGGTGGTGTTCCAGAATACCTGCTCTCCTGAATCTCCATCCGCAGCAGTCAGCCGTAGGGTCCACTACCTTGCGGTACACTCCTGACCCCAACAGGGTGCATCTTTCACCTGGACTCAGGTGACCTGACAGAGATGCTCTGGTCCATGTGTACGGTGATAGCTACAGGGACCTGTAGTCAGGAATGTATATATTGTACAAAACCAAAAGTCTCTATTTTGTCTACTGATATTTATTTGTACATACGTTTCCCCCATCCAAGTTGTTTCCCTTCCCCCTTCCAATTTATCTATGGGATGCCCTTGCTCCTGGGTCCAGAAGCCATTATTTTTCGAAATTCTTCAGCTGAGGGACCAGCTGATTTCTAGTGGGGGGTGAGTGTAGCACCCTCTACCTAGCGTAGGTGCTAGAGTGAGTTTTTTATGTAGGGCAGGTACATTTGTTTTGATCTGTGGCTGGGAGTGGCTCAGAGCAGGCTGGTGACTCACAGATAGCATCACCTTTCGGTTACCTCCCTTCTGCTTCTAGAGGCTTCTAGAAAGAAGGAGGGGAGAAGGGTGGATCTGTCTGGGCTGTTCTAAGGAGCCCTGACCAATCCCCAACCTGGATTGGCAGGAGGCAGGCCTCCTTAAATGCCTAGAGTCAGCCTAGCTGAGGAGGAGTTGTTCAGGTGGAAGAACTGGAGATGGAGTATTAGGCTGTTGGGGCCTTTGAGGAAGCCCCCTACTCTGGGGGGGTGACCCTGGGCCAAGGGGCTCGGAGCTGAACATGAACCCCAACACAACCCAAGGGGTGTCCTGAACGGGGGCAGGAGAGGACGGCGGGGAATACTGCCGGGCAAGTCTCCAACATCCAACAGGTGTTAGTGAGTGACATGCTGGAGCGGATTGAAAGGATGCAATCTGAGATGGATGTAGAGTCAGTAAGGACTGTGGTGTCATGGGCAGCGGAAGTGGGCAACTGCAGCTAGGAGGGTTGTCTGAGTCTGAAGAGGAGTGACTGGGAGCAGTTGTCCAAAGAGGGCAGCTAGCACCAGAACTTTCTTTGTTACATCATAGAGGCCCACGGTCCCTGCCTGTAATAAGGCACTTTTGCTAAGGCCTGGCTGAAACCAGTGTCAGGCCTAACCGTGTGCTAGCTGTGCCTGAAAAATTGTGCTAGAGGGAGAAGAAGAGATAGCCTGCAGCAAGTGTTGTGCAGGAGGAGAATGTCTAAATTGTCCCTAACCATGCAAGAATCTTTTTCTGGGCATCCCATGAATTCCTTAACCCCATTCAAGTTCTAATCACTCAATAAAATACAAAAAAAAACAAAGCTGACGGACTTGTTCATTGTCTTGGAGTGTCTGGAAGTGAATGCTGGACTAGGCAGGGTGACAGGTGGGCCACATCACTCCGCAGCCCCTACGGAGTACTGCTACATAGGTATGAGTCGATTTACTGGCATAGGTTAGAAAGAGCCTAAAGTATAAAGAGGATAATGGTTACCTCAATACACACGAGGTGAGCAGCTGCTTGATAGGATCAGACTCTGAAGTAATATGAGCTGGGAATTACCCCTGGACCGAATGTCCCAACTGAAAGTACCTAAAGAACATACTATTAGGAATATTATACTTGGCCTTGAGGTCAGAGAAACCCATCAGTCTCCCGTCAGACATAATATGTTTCAGAACAAAAGTTAATTTTATACCACAAATATATATACCATTAAATATGCAATTGCCAGCAAACCAGAGCAATATAAATAGGTTTACTGTGTGCAAATATTAATGACATTCATAATATTTTCTACAAACATCTTCCAGAATAGCACATTCCTCCCACAAAGTACACACTGCAGTAAAATGAAATTCAATAAAGCATACACATAGTATTGTAATCATTGTATTGTACACTGAAAAATGTCTTCATCCTACAACACTGAAAGAACTTCACTTATTACTACATTCTGAGTTGCAAAGTAAAGATATTCCAACTGTATAAGGTCATTTTTCTCATTCCTTGCATGTGAATGCCATGCCATGGCTTATACTTACAGTGCATTATAAAAGTATTCATACCCCTTGAAATTTTCCACATTTTGTCATGTTACAACCAGAAACGTAAATGTATTTTATTGGGATTTTATGTGATATTCCAACAAAAAGTGACACATAATTGTGAAGTGGAAGGAAAATGATAAAAGGTTTTCAAAATGTGTAACAAATAATTATGTGAAAAGTGTTGCGTGCATTTGTTTTCAGCCCCCCTGAGTCATAACTTTGTAGAACCACCTTTCACTGCAATTACAGCTGCAAGTCTTTTAGGGGATGTCTCTACCAGCTTTGCACATCTAGAGAGTGAAATTGTTGCCCATTGTTTGCAAAATAGCTCAAGCTCTGTCAGATTGGATGGAGAGCGTCTGTGAACAGCAATTTTCAAGTCTTGCCACAGATTCTCAATTGGATTTAGGTATGAACTTTTACTGGGCCATTCTAACACATGAATATACTTTGATCTAAACCATTCCATTGTAGCTCTGGCTGTATGTTTAGGGTCGTTGCCCTGCTGGAAGGTGAACCTCCGCCCCAGTCTCATATCGTTTGCAAACTCTAACAGGTTGTGAAAGATTGCCCTGTATTTGGCTCCATCCATCTTCCCATCAACCCTGACTAGCTTCCCTGTCCCTGCTGAAAAAAAGCATCCCCAGAACATGATGCTTCCACCACCATGTTTCACGGTGGGGATGGTGTGTTCAGGATGATGTGTGTGTTCGTTTTCTGCCACAAATAGTGTTTTGCTTTTGGGCTAAAAAGTTCAATTTTGGTCTCATCTGACCAGAGCACCTTCTTCCACATGTTTGCTGTATCCCCCACATGGCTTCTCACAAACTGCAAACGGGACTTCTTATGGCTTTCTTTCAACAATGGCTTTCTTTTTGCCATTCTTCTATAAAGGCCAGATTTGTGGAGTGCACGACTAATAGTTCTCCTGTGGACAGATTCTCCCACCTGAGCTGTGGATCTCTGCAGCTCCTCCAGAGTTACCATGGACCTTTTGGCTGTTTCTCTGATTAATGCTCTCCTTGCCCGGCCTGTCAGTTTAGGTGGAAGGCCATGTATTGGTAGGTTTGCAGTTGTGCCATGTTTCCATTTTTGGATGCTGGATTGAACAGTGCTCTGTGAGAAGTTCAAAGCTTGGGGTATGAGTATAAAAAACAAAGGAAATGCGGGACTTTGGGTGAGGTGTGTCTCTGACTATTAATTGTAACCAGTCCCCAATGGGTAGTGCCTATAATGAATAAACTGAATAAATATTTCTTGTGTACAATATATAAGCAAGATATAACCATATTCAAAGCAAATTAGTCACATATTTAATATTTATACATAAAAGGACACGATTGGTACAAAGGACAATAATAGAAAAAGTATTATACATAATTGTCATAATAAGCATCACATAGTATAAGACATCAAAAGCACAGAAGATAGTAAAATGAATTCATAATAATACAAGCTATGAACCTGGCACCCTTGAGTGTGGACTCAAAGCCAATCATCAGGATGCTATAAAATAAATAAAATAATGAATAAATAAGTAAGTGAACCTACATCTAGTATATTTGATACATAATTATGAATTCATTTTACTATCTTCTGTGCTTTTCATGTCTTATACTATGTAATGTATATTACCCCCTGTTTCTTAGCTGGAGAGCCTTTTGTATCAAATATACTAGATGTAGGTCCACTTACTTATTTATTCATTATTTTATTTATTTTATAGCATCCTACTCCTGATGATTGGCTTTAAACGCCATGAAACGTGTTGAGTCCACACTCAAGGGTGCCAGGTTCATAGCTTTTATTATTTTGAATTCATTTTATTATCTTCTGTGCTTTTGATGTCTTATAATATGTAATGCTTATTATGACAATTATGTATAATATTTTTTCTATTATTGTCCTTTGTACCAATCATGTCCTTTTATGTATAAATATCAAATAAGTGACTATTTTGCATTGAATATGGTTATATCGTGCTTATATATTGTACACAAGAAATATTTATTCAGTTTATTCATTATAGGGACTACCCATTGGGGACTGGTTACAATTAATAGTCTTTACTAATATACCAAAGTTACAATATCCCTTACCAACAGAGACACACCTCACCCAAAGTCCCGCATCTATTTGCTTTGCTTTTTATATATCCTCTAGGGCTGGAGGCATGTCTCTGCTATGTTTGGGCTGATTTGGGTGACTTTCTGTTTTTTAAGGGGTAGGAGTACTTTTTCAAGGCACTGTAGCTGCTCCTGACCATTCCAAGTAATAAGTATGCATGCTGTAAAACCTTTGACCTTTTGGTCTAAGAAAAAAATATTCATGCTTCTTGCCTGTAAATGGGTTATACGCTCGTACTAAATGCATACTTCTTGCCAGTCAATGAGTTGTGCACTCTTACCAAGTACATTACCATTTATATTGGCATTGATGATACAGCATGTAGAGCTATATAGTAAAAAAAGTGATTATAGACCGAGGTTAGTGGCATGTAGACAAATGCTCTCTGGACCAGTCCCCTCATTCATTCATAGGGCCAGCAAGATGCCCACGATCCAGCAGATGAAGGGAGGAAGCATCTTCCAGTCTTACCACTAAATGATTATTGAGTTGATTTACACGTATGTGTTTATTAGAAGAGTGGAAGAGATCAGTTTGGGTGCAACAGAAAAGAAAAATGTTAATACTTTGCAATAGTAATAACAATTGCAATCGCAATAGTGTTGCCACACCCTATAAAAAGAGGATTTTTCAAAAATGATCTTCAATGTTAGCTTAGGGTGATAACTGCAAGTAAGCTGATCAATAAAAAATGGATTAGCAAAAACATGTAACTAAAATAAAGCTCATAATTAAATAGTTACTCAAGGTTGAATAGCTAACAGAACACATTTTGCATATTTCTATTAGGGCTTGTTCACACTTGACTAAATTACACTCCTATAGCGTTTGTATGGCGTTAGTATGGACTTCAGACAGGCATCAATGAGCTTTAAAATGGGGCATTTTACAAGCGTTAAACGTTCCCTAAATGCCCTATGAGTGGTTTCGTAGCGTTTGATGAGCGTTAAAACTGCTCCACAATGGAGGTGACTAATTTTAACGCGCCGCAACCGCAATTTAAAAAAAAATATTTTTGACAGGTAACTATCAGAAATTGCAGTCTCGAAATGTTTCCTTTATCAGGTGTAAGGTGTTTATTTCTGCTACAGTCGGGTGCTTCTGGTGCATATCAGTAGCATATATATAAATATATTTACACCTACAAGGAGTAATCCTGAAGTTCACTGATATATTACAAAGACTTCCTCTTATACATACCTAACGTATTTGGGGCATCAGATGCTGCATAAACCTGTTGCTTCTTCATGTTACACCCATCAAAAAACCACAGACAGTTGGGTTATTCTTCTTAATTGGAAGCGTTATGTCTAAATGGTTGTGATTAGAAGCTTTGTCAGACACATGGAAGCTCACTGCCAAGAGCATAGTTATCCGTGAAGGGCAGGGGAGCAGCACTGATTATACCAAAGCGATTTTCAATTACAGAATTGGGACATCCTAAAGATATCTGCTCTGGCTTAAAATAGTGAGAACAAAAATGGCATTGTTGATTTCGTGTGACCTTTGCGTTATCTTTCCAAGCGCAGACACAGTGACAGTCGTTGCATGTGTGTATCCCAGCCTGTGTATTAGGTATGATACGACCTTGACATGCCCTCCATTGCGACATAATGCAGGAAAGATAATATACAGCTCAGAGGTTTTTTTCCACTCATGGGTATTAACCCTTTCCTAGATGGCTAGGAAAGAGTACCTAAAAAATACCAGTAATAGGGAATCCCGTAATGTGCAGCCTTATATTGACTGTACTTAGAGTGGACATTCACTCATAAATTCAACTTTTTCGCCATTCTAGTCCTCCCCCTCCACTTTATAAAAAAAGCCAGGCTTTCTTTATTCATTTTTATTTACCTTTTTTCATTTTTTTCTGCTGCCCTCTGTACCCATCCTTATCTAGGAGAGAATAGTGTTTCCTTCTCCTCTTGCTGACTCATGGGATACAAGACGTCACATATCTCAGGAGGCATTCTATGAATTGGGATAGACAGAAGCAAAGCTAGATTGTGTACATGCAAAAGACAGAAATCTGATGCTGTGTCTGTTTACATATTGAATGGTGGAAAATAATGCCTCCGGGGATATGTGAGGTTGGTATCCCAGGAGGCATTACCCTCCTCCATTCATAGAACAATATGTAAACACACACCAGCTCTTTGTCTATGTCTGTGCAAGATCTGGCACCAAATCAATGGGGAAGGGGCATCTGCAGGAACCACGAAGAGACAGCTGCTTCCATGTGATTTACCCTCCTCCATTCATAGAACAATATGTAAACACACAGCGCCAGTTCTTTGTCTATGTCTGTGCAAGATCTGGCACCAAATCAATGGGGAATGGGCATCTGCAGAAACCAGGAAGAGGCAGCTGCCTCCCTGTGATTTAAACAAAGAAGATGGCGGCACATGACAGCACCTGTAGCAGAACAGCTGGGCGAGAGAAAAAAACAATGCTGGAAACTCTAGGCTTGTAATTATATTAGAGCAGAAAAAAATGCACTATAGGTAAGTGGGAAGAATGAGATTTTTATTGGGAGGGTGAAGTTCCTCTTTAAAGCTGAACCCCCGTGATAAACAAATATTGTCTAAGTACAAAAGGCATGAGGTATTCTTACTTGAACCTTGGTGTGTTTTGTGTATGTAGCACTACCCCCGTAGGAGTTGCCATTGTCAGGGTTCCCCACTGCTGCACAGCCAGTCACACAGCATTTCCTTCTTGCAACCAGACACGGAAAACAGTCTTTTGGCTTGTTTTTGCTGTTTTATTAGGGGATAACAATTTGTATGGGGTAGGGATTATGGTATGCCCAACTTGACAAATAACAACAGATCCAGGGGCAACTTCCTCCCTATTTACAGCTTCCACTTCTTCCTACTGCACAAATCTTGATCCTTTGCACAGCTCTGCTGGGTTCACTGCTTTAGGAGCTAACACTCTTTTTGTTAGCCTTAGCAACAGCCCCTTACAGGCTAGGAACTCTCAGTCCCTTTAGAAAGTAGCCCATGCAAGTGGAGTGAACTGCATCCTGTAACTCCTTCAGTTTCCCTGTAGACACTGATTCCCAGCTCCACTTCTGCAGAAACTTCTAGCCCACCTGGCTGCCACTTCACCACCCCACCTGGCTGCTTCTTCTTCCCAGTCTGCCTGACTGACACATACTGCAGATCTCCCAGGGCAGGTTAGATGAAGACTTAAGCACACAGCTGTCTTTAAGTGAGACCTGCTACAGATGGCAGTCTCTCCCCTTGTCTGTTCCTGCACCATGCTGATCCACTCACTCTGTCTCGCTTTGCTCCTGCTGCCTCTCCAGAAAGCTTTCCTCCAACTGCCTTCTGTGGTAGGATCGATCAAAGGCCGGCCACCTGATTTCTGGCCCGAGGTAAAACCTCTCCCTCGCAGGGGTACCTCAAGGGCCACCAACAGATTCCCTCAGCACTGCTTCTCCATCTTCCACCCGACTCCCTTGCTGGCATTGCCCATGTCTATTTAGGAGATCCTTACTTCCCTGCCAGACCCACTACCTGGTGATTGGCTAAGGGCCCCTAAACATGCAAGACAACCCTCTTAGCTTCTGCCCACTAATTTCTAGAATGTTCTCCAACATTCTAGAGCCAGGGGGAGGCACCAGAGAGCTGCCTGGATGAGTCATCCAGCCCTAACCTCTAATAACCCTGACCCAGATTCCCTGGGCTCAGGCTTAGCCCTGGGCTGCCAGACTATAGTTTACCTGCACTACCGCTAGTAGTACACTAGAGGGTGCTACATGTATTTCTTTCAGATCTGTGCAGTAATCCAGTATGAAACTTTGCCTATGTGTGGGAGCTCCCTGTTTACTATTACTATTACTATTATGTGAATAAGGTATTATAGTTTTATTTAAAAAAAATAGCTATAAGTCTTTTCCTACTGACAGCACCCATTCAAACTCTTCCATGTGTGTCCATTTATGCTTGTTCTCTGGTGCATTAGCGGGTGAAAAAAAAGTTCCAGCCAGCGCATCACAATGTAGGTATTTTCAATTGCATGCATTGTCATGTGCTGAGTGTCAGGTGCACTGTATGCTCTAGTCTATACGGTTCAAAGAGATTTGCTCATAGCACATACAACACGTATTGTTGCAAAACACCTCAACACACATAAAAACTTGACCCACTTGAACTGATTTAGGAAAAAAGTCTTTCACTATTGCCACTGTATTGGATATAATCTTTCATTCTCTAAACTCTTGGTGCCCCACCTGCAGCCCAGGGGAGCATTGGTTTGTAAAGAAACTGTAATAACAGTGATCTCTATCAGTCTCTTATTTTTCGGTCTGTAACGGTCTCCTGCAGCATAGCTCGTCATCAGCCACACCTGTAGATTGTCCTTAGTTTCTGACTAAGGCCAGCCATACACGGTTCGAATCTCGGCCGGTTCAGCAGAAACTGGCCAAGATTTGAACCGTTAATGGGCAGGCTGAATGTACCAAGTTGATCAATTGAGCCTGCTGGATTCACTTGCGATTATCGCAATTGGCTACTATAGACAATAGCGACGATCACTGTCCTCTCCTGATGGGGATGGGTTTTCCTGCCGCAATCACATATACGTTGGCACAGTCAGGCAAATGGGCGTACCTGTACGTCCCTTTGAATTTTCTGCCTATCGAGCGCGGGGACGCACCCGCCACGGAGCGTCCTCCGCGGGTCCCGTGAACTCGATGTTCGCCGGTGGACCGCGATTGCAGCAAGGCGAGGCAGAACGGGGAGATGCCTATGTAAACAGGGCATTTTCCTGTTCTGCCTAGCAACTTGACAGGGATCTACTGCTTCCTGTCATCGGGAGCAGTGATCTCTGTCATGTTGTAGTGAGACAATCCCCCCACAGTTAAAATCACTCCCTAGGACACACTTAACCCCTTGATCGCCCCCTAGTGTTTAACCCCTTCCCTGCCAGTGTCATTTATACAGTAATCAGTGGATATTTGTAGCTCTGTTCACTGTGTAAATGACAATGGTCCCAAAATAGTGTCAAAAGTGTCTGATGGTTCCGCCATAATGTCGCAGTCACGATAAAAATCACAGATCGCCGTCATTACTAATTAAAAAAAATAATAATAATAAAAATGCCATAAATCTACCCCCTATTTTGTAGACGATATAACTTTTGCATAAACCAATCAATATACACTTATTGCGATTTTTGTTTACCAAGAATATGTAGAAGGATACATATCGGCCAAAACTGTGGAAGAAATTTGTTTTTTTATATATTTTTTGGGGATATATATTATAGAAAAAAGTTAAAAATATTACTTTTTTTTCAAAATTGTCGCTCCTATTTTGTTTATAGCGCAAAAATAAAAACCGCAGAGGTTATCAAATACCACCAAAAGAAAGCTCCTTTTGTGGGGAAAAAAAGGACGTCAATTTTGTTTGGGTACAACGTTGCATGACCACGCAATTGTCAGCTAAAGCGACGCAGTACAGAATCGCAAAAAATTCTATGGTCAGGTAGGGGGTAAATCCTGAAGTAGCTAGAGAAGACAATTTCTGATTCCCCTTGTCAGTACTGCCTGTGTTGATGGAGGAATCTTGCAAATTTCTTTCCTGCAATCCGTGGTTGCAGGAAAGAAACTTGCACCGTGTATGGCCTGCCTAACTCCAGCAGTTTGTCCACAATCTCTGTCAATCTTCTGTAGCATCATATTTTTTGAATATTGTATGCAGCCTCTTGGGGATGTCAGAGGCAGTAGCTGAGGCCATCTATACCTAGTAAGATGACCAACCACTGTTCTATGGAAAAAAAAAAATGTAATTGTTTAACATTCCTGACATTACCATTTTTTTTAAATCAGGCCATTTATATACAGTGCTTGTGCTGTGGCTGATATCTTTTTTTTTTTTGGTGAAGGTTAGAGGAGAAAGTGAGCAATTTATTGGTTGCTCTATTTGCATACTTCCTCATCTTTTTAAATAAGTCACAAGGATGATGAAAAAATGAATGCACAAATATAAAAGGAACAAAGTAATGCTGAGCACAAGAAACGAATTTTCAGGATCAGACAGTGTTAATGGTCCTTATGTAAAAACAATACACTTGTTGGCAGAATTATGTACATAGAGTACCAAGTACGATGATGAATTCTGTGTTCTCTATATAATACATCCCCCTTGCAGAACAATCCTCATAGTTGTCAGAGGCTATAGTTTGCACAGTAGCAGGCACACTGTTGAGTACACATTCCAGTACTCAGTATGACTAAGGGACACACAGTAGCACACATCCAGACATTCTGATGTGCATGAACACACTGTTCCGTGGGGGGTGAGGATGTTGTTTGTCTCTCTGCTGTGTTCCTCTCCCCATCTACCCCTCCTTTATCACCCCTCCCTCGCCCCTACCTCCCCTTCTCTTTTATGCCCTCACCTAACTGACCCCCTCACACCCTCCTCTTCTGTCCTAGATTTAAGAGTTCTGGCACCATTCCCTGTGTTACTTGTTGTGAAAGTCAAGGGAAAGACTGTTGAGAGAGGGAGGAATTAAAAGAGAAAGAAAGAGGCCCTCTGACTGTAGGGACAAACTGAAAGAGACAGACCCTAACGGTTACAGGCAGCAGAAGACAGCATAGAATACCAATGCTTAAATACATAAAGGTGCCATCTTTAAATGGCAAGCACTAAAAGTTATCCCCACGCTCAATACATCTGCATGACAGTTATGCCCTCGTACAGACGATCGGACATTCCGACAACAAAATCCATGGATTTATTTCTGACAGATGTTGGCTCAAACTTGTCTTGCACACACACGGTCACACAAATCTTGTCGGAAATTCTGCTCGGCAAGAGCGCCGTGACATACAACACGTACGACGAGCCGAGAAAAATGAAGTTCAATAGCTCTTCTGCTTGATTCCGAGCATGCGTGGAATTTTGTGCATCAGAATTGTGTACACACGCTCGGAAATTACGACAACGGATTTTGTTGTCGGAAAATTTGAGATTCAGATCTCAAATTTTTGTTGACGGAGATTCCGACAACAGATGTCCGACGGAGCCTACACGCGGTCGGAATTTCCGACAACAAGCTCACATGGAACATTTGTTGTCAGAAATTCCGACCGTGTGTACGCAGCATTATCCTCTCAAGAATAAAGTTCCATCCATGATTTAAAGCATATCTAAACCCAAAAGCAAAAATGTAATACATTGCAGATTACCAATCCATAGTTGAGGTGGCTGCATTTGTTTTCTCTCTTTTTAGGTTTATTTTCCTTTATTTTCACCTGGTGTTCCTGCCTTTAAGTCTGTTATGTTTCAACTTGCTCTAAGAGACCAAGGTTTCAAGCAAAAATGCAAGTTACAGGGTTGAGACCAACCATTTAGAACCAACATGGGTGCTTACAATAGTCAGCTTTTATGTTATTCTAAATAAAAAAAAGCTGCTGCTATAACTGCTTAAAAAGTGTTAGCTGTAATTCGGCTTTGTTAGTCAAGTCCATCTAAAGCTGCCCACACACTGATAATTTTATTTCATTCAGCCTGCTATAAGGGCGGACTGATAACTCATGGGGCCCCCGGGCAATAGGAGATTATGTGGCCCCCAGGCAATCAGAGATTATGGGGCCACACAGTATACACACACAGTATACAATCACACAGTATACACATACATGTACACACAGTATACACAGACAGATGTAAAAAAAACACAGATTTATACATACTGTCCCTGGTTTTACTGAGGCTGGCAACCCTGATGGGGCCCCCTAGTGGCCCAGGGCCCTCGGGCAGTGCCCGGGTCGCTCAATGGTCGGTCTGCCCCTGCCTGCTATACAGGCTGAACCTCCCGCTGTGCCTGTTATATTTAGACAGACATCCCGCTGGCTCTGCATTACATACTTCTGCCCCCTTCACCCTGCTTTGCTTACTCCTGACCTCTACACTGTTTGTTACATACCAATGACTTCTGAACTCTGAATTACATACTACTGTACCCTGCATTTTGTGCTTTTACTAATTACTACTAACCTCTGAACTCTGCGTTACTTACTTCTGACCCCTGCGGTACATACTACTGACATCTGAAATCTGCAATATTTACGCCTGACATCTGCACTCTGTGGTATTGACCTCTTAACTCTGTTTTATACTGCTGACCTCTGAACTCTGCGCTATTACTGACCCCTGAACGCTTCAAATCTTCCTTACTTTTTATTGGGGCCTTGCTAGGTTATTGCCTCAAAAAAAAAATGTTCTGATGCCTTGTGATCTTTTCCATGTTGTTTAGGTAGGTCTTGACATTTCCAGGGTTGCCTACTCCTGATTAAGAGTGTCACTTGGGTGACAGCTCTGAGTCTGCCGGGCCTGCTGACATTACATCCAAAATGGTAGGTCCATCAGCAGTCTCAGGACTTATGGATGTCTACACTAGGCAGCTTTTACAGGTAAATAAGATACATTAAATGGACATGTTTGTGACTTCATACCGTATTATGAGCAAACATGCCTTGCAATTGCACCTTAACACAACAATGTTTTTCAGTTTTGCGAATTAGCGCTTCTTGTACTGTGGTCACACTTTATATTAAAATTGGCTTGTAAGCACGCTGACATAGAAATTATATGATATACAGTATCTCACAAAAGTGAGTACACCCCTCAAATTTTTGTAAATAATTTATCTTTTCATGTGACAACACTGAAGAAATGACACTTTGCTACAATGTAAAGTAGTGAGTGTACAGCTTGTATAACAGTGTAAATTTGCTGTCCCCTCAAAATAACTCAACACACAGCCGTTAATGTCTAAACTGCTGGCAACAAAAGTGAGTACACCCCTAAGTGAAAATGTCCAAACTGGGGCCAAAGTGTCAATATTTTGTGTGGTCACCATTATTTTCCAGCACTGCCTTAACCCTCTTGGGCATGGAGTTCACCAGAGCTTCACAGGTTGCCACTGGAGTCCTCTTCCACTCCTCAGTGATGAAATCCACCTTCCATTTGAGGATGCCCCACAGATGCTCAATAGGGTTTAGGTCTGGAGACATGCTTGGCCAGTCCACCACCTTTATCTTGGAGGTGTGTTTGGGGTCGTTATGTTGGAATACTGCCCTGTGGCCCAGTCTCCAAAGGGAGGGGATCATGCTCTGTTTCAGTATGTCACAGTACATGTTGGCATTCATGGTTCCCTCAATGAACTGTAGCTCCCCAGTCATGGCAGCACTTATTCAGCCCCAGACCATGACACTCCCACCACCATGCTTGACTGTAGGCAAGACACACTTGTCTTTGTACTCCTCACCTGGTTGGCCCCACACATGCTTGACACATCTGAATCAAATAAGTTTATCTTGGTCTCATCAGACCACAGGACATGGTTCCAGTAATCTATTTCCTTAGTCTGCTTGTCTTCAGCAAACAGTTTGCGGGCTTTCTTTTGCATCTTCTTTAGAAAAGGTTTCCTTCTGGGACAACAGCCATGCAGACCAATTTGATGTAGTGTGCGGCGTATGGTCTAAGCACTGACAGGCTGACCCCCCACCTCTTCAACCTCTGCAGCAATCCTGGCAGCACTCACACGTCTATTTCCCAAAGACAACCTCTGGATATGATGCTGAGCATGTGCACTTAACTTCTCTGGTCGACCATGGCGAAGGCCTGTTCTGAGTGGAACCTGTCCTGTTAAACCACTGTATGGTCTTGGCCACCGTGCTGCAGCTCAGTTTCAGGGTCTTGGCAATCTTCTTATAGCCTAGGCCATCTTTATGTAGAGCAACAACTCTTTTTTTTCAGCTCCTCAGAGAGTTCTTTGCCATGAGGTGCCATGTTGAACTTCCAGTGACCAGTATGAGAGAGTGAGAGTGATAACACCAAATTTAACACACCTGCTCCCCACACCTGAGACCTTGTAAGGGAAAGACTGTTGAGAGAGGGAGGAATTAAAAGAGAAAGAAAGAGGCCCTCTGACTGTGGGGACAAACTGAAAGAGACAGACCCTAACGGTTACAGGCAGCAGAAGACAGCATAGAATACCAATGCTTAAATACATAAAGGTGCCATCTTCAAATGGCAAGCACTAAAAGTTATCCCCACGCTAAATACATCTGCATGACAGTTATGCCCCGTACACACGATCGAACATTCCGACAACAAAATCCATGGATTTTTTCCGACGGATGTTGGCTCAAACTTGTCTTGCATACACACGGTCGCACAAATGTTGTCGGAAATTCTGATCGCCAAGAACGCGGTGACGTACAACACGTACGACGAGCCGAGAAAAATGAAGTTCAATAGCCAGTGCGGCTCTTCTGCTTGATTCCGAGCATGCGTGGAATTTTGTGCGTCAGAATTGTGTACACACGCTCGGAATTTACGACAACGAATTTTGTTGTCGGAAAATTTGAGATTCAGATCTCAAATTTTTGTTGACGGAGATTCCGACAACAGATGTCCGACGGAGCCTACACGCGGTCGGAATTTCCGACAACAAGCTCACATCGAACATTTGTTGTCGGAAATTCCGACCGTGTGTACGCAGCATTATCCTCTCAAGAATAAAGTTCCATCCATGATTTAAAGCATAACTAAACCCAAAAGCAAAAATGTAATACATTGCAGATTACCAATCCATAGTTGAGGTGGCTGCATTTGTTTTCTCTCTTTTTAGGTTTATTTTCCTTTATTTTCACCTGGTGATCCTCTTTTTTTTCAGCTCCTCAGAGAGTTCTTTGCCATGAGGTGCCATGTTGAACTTCCAGTGACCAGTATGAGAGAGTGAGAGTGATAACACCAAATTTAACACACCTGCTCCCCACACCTGAGACCTTGTAACAATAACGAGTCACATAACAATGGGAGGGGGGAAATGGCTAATTGGCCCTAATTTGGAAATTTTCACTTATCTGTGAGCTCCCTTTCTCCATGACATGATACCCTTCCTGTGACAATAAGTTTCCACATTTCTTGAAACTCCTGAAGCCTTCAGTTAACATCCAATGACCGTTTAAGGTTGACCGACTGACCGAGTTCCAGGACCTGCTGTCCCCCATTGGGTGGTTTGAACCCAACAAGCCTTGTTGACTTGGGTGGTATACGCTCCGCCAGGGCTTTTTTTCTCAGAGAAAAGGTGCAGGAACTCAACCATGCCCTCCATACACACATACCTGCCAAATGGCATCAAATAGTAGCTCTTCCCTATGCATACAACCCCTCCCTCCACTGCCCTCATCTTCCCCCTTTCCTTAAAAGCTCCACCATCTGTCATATGTCATACCTTTCTTGCAGCATACTATACTATACTACAGTCACTTGCAAGGGAGATCATGCAGTAGGAGCATCAACAATTGGTCACCAGGGAAAAAATGGAGACCACCTAGGGTGCACCTGTTCTGTATCTCCCTTGTCCCTGTCCGGCACTCAGTGGGATCTGCGCAGGAGGTCTGACCTGTGGGAGCTACTGGGAGATAAGCTATCATTTATAAACGCAGAAGGTGGACTTCAGTGTTACCAAGTGATAGTGGTGAGCAGGGAGCCTGAGAAGACCTGAGCTAAAGGTGGTGGAACTTAGTTCCCCCTAATTCCTGCTGAAAAAAAGCCCTGCACCCCGCCAAATCAATACCATCCGGTAAGCCTCCTCCCTCTTTCACGGTGGTGGTGTTTGCTTCTATTTCCTCAATTCAAGGTTCCCAGTAATGTCAGGAATTCTTCCCATGTGCATTGGATCACAAACCTAATTGGACTGTATTTCATCATTCTGCTCAATGTGGAATTTTGGGTGTAGTGCAGTCACTACATTAGCGCACTATATAATTTATTCACACTTATGATTGGAGTTTGTGCTATTATGTCACTTACATGTTTGTATCACATATAATTCTATGCTATTATGTCACTTATATGTTTATATTACATATAACTTTATCACCTTCCTTTTTTTTTGCAACCTTAGCGCTGCACTTATTATACTTTGTATGTTTAGGGTCGTTGTCCTGCTGGAAGGTGAACCTCCGCCCCAGTCTAAAGTCTTTTGCAGACTCTAATGCCGTGTGCACAAGAGTAGACTTTCGACAGACTGAACTCCGAAGGACTTTTTGACGGACATTCGACGGAGTTCTGACACAACGGACTTGCCTACACACGATCACACCAAAGTCCGACTGATTCGAACGTGATGACGTACGACCGGACTACAATAAGGAAGTTCATAGCCAGTAGCCAATAGCTGCCCTTGCGTCGTTGTTTGTCCTTCGAACTAGCATTCAGACGAACGGATTTTTCGACCGGACTCGAGTCCGTTGGAAAGATTTGAAACATGTTCTAAATCTAAAGACCGTCTGATTTTTCGACAGCAAAGGTTCAATGAAGCCCACACACGATCGAATTGTCCAGGGGATGCGTTCCGTCGGACCTTTGCTGTCGAAAAGTTTGCTTATGTGTACACGGCATAAAAGGTTTTCTTCTAAGATTGCCCTGCATTTGGCTCCATCCATCTTCCCATCAACTCTGACCAGCTTCTCTGTCCCTGCTGAAAAAAAGCATCCCCACAACATGATGCTGCCACCACCATATTTCACAGTGGGGATGGTGTGTTCAGGGTGATGTGCAATGTTAGTTTTCTGCCACACATAGCGTTTTGCTTTTAGGCCAAAAAGTTTAACTTTGGTCTCATCTGACCAGAGCACCTTCTTCCACGTTTGCTGTGTCCCCTACATGGCTTCTCAAAAACTGCAAACGGAATTTCTTTTGACTTTCTTTCAGCAATGGCTTTCTTCTTACCACTTTTCCATAAAGGACAGATGTGTGGAGTGCATGACTAATAGTTGTCCTGTGGACAGATTCTCCCACCTGAGTTGTGGATCTCTGCAGCTCCTCCAGAGTTACCATGAGTCTCTTGGCTGCTTCTCTGATTAATGCTCTCCTTGCACGGCCTGTCAGTTTAGGTGGACGGTCATGTCTTGGTAGGTTTGCAGTGTCATATTCTTTCCATTTTCGGATGATGGATTGAACAGTGCTCCGTGAGCTTGGGATTTTTTTTATAGCCTAACCTGCTTGAAACATCTCCACAACTTCATCGCTGACCTGTCGGGTGTGTTCCTTGGCCTTCATGATGCTGTTTGTTCTTTAACAAACCTCTGAGGGCTTCACAGAACGGCTGTATTTATACTGAAATCAAATTCTAAACAGGTGGACTCTATTTACTAATTAGGTGACTTCTGAAGGCGATTGCTTCCACTAGATTTTAGTTAGGGATATCAGAGAAAAGGGGGCTGAATACAAATGCACGCCACAATTTTTAGATATTTATTTGGAAAAAAATTTGAAAGCAATTAATTATTTTCTTTCCATTTTACAATTATGTGCCACTTTGTGTTGGTCTATTGAATAAAATCCGAATAAAATACATTTATGTTTTTGGTAACATGACAAAATGTGGAAAATTTCAAGGGGTATGAATACTTTTCAAGCCACTGTAAATATACGTTGTGTGAAAAATCACAAACGCATTGTCAACAGACGCAAAAGAAAGTACTTATTGCCTAATAAAGTGTTTCAAACCGGGGTGCCATGAGGAGCCCTCAGGGGTGCCGCAGCAACAGCCCGAAGAGTACAGAGAGGAGCAAAGAGAGGGGAGGGTGCAAGCTGAGCTCTCTGCCTCTTCTGTACAGAGGACTTTACAGTACTCTCCTTTAGCAATAGAGATAACAGAGGATCCCTCAGATCTGCATGTAGTGGAAGGAGAGTAGCAGGAAAGGGGAGAGAGAGGAGAGAGAGAGTATACAACCCACACCCTCTCCTGGCTCTCTCCCCCTCGCTGCTGTCACTACTGTAGGGACAGATTTTGTACTGGGAAGAGGGGGGATTTCGGGGAGAGGGTTGTGCTAGGTGGGGAATTTGGGAGCAGGTGGAGTGGTTGTGCTAGGAAGGGTGATTTTTGGGGGGTTGTACTGGGAGGGTGATTGGGGGGTTGTGCTAGGAGGGGGTATTTGGGAAGTTGTACTGTGAGAGTGATTGGGGGGGTTGTGCTAAGAGGGGGGGTTTAGGGGGGTTGTGCTAGGAGGGGGTATTTGGGGGGTTGTGCTGGGAGGGTGATTGGGGGGGTTGTGCTAAGAGGGGGGGTTTAGGGGGGTTGTGCTAGGAGGGGGTATTTGGGGGGTTGTGCTGGGAGGGTGATTGGGGGGGGGGTTGTGCTAAGAGGGGGGGTTTAGGGGGGTTGTGCTAGGAGGGGGTATTTGGGGGGTTGTGTTGGGAGGGTGATTTGGGACTGGGGGTTGTGCTAGGAGAGGGGATTTTTGAGGGTTTGTGCTAGGATGGGGGATGGGGGAGATTTGTGCTAAGAGGGGGGATGAGGGGGTTTACAACCTACAGGTGACTGAACTCTACCTCACAGAGTATATTTTAGGGCTTGTTCACACCAGGTGCAGTGCGGTAACATGTGCGAAATCACGTGTTTTCCCGTACCGCACAAAAATGTACTGCCTTTCACAGATGTGTGTGTGTTGCATTAGTTCTTAAAGGGGTTGTAGAGTCAGAAGGTTTTTTATCTTAAGCATTAAGATAAAAAACCTTCTGTGTGCAGCAGCCCCCCTCATCCCCCCTAATACTTACCTGAGCGCCATCTCTGTCCAGTGATGTCCATGAGTGTCTCAGCCGTCTGAGACTCTCTCTTCTGATTGGCTGAGACACAGCAGCGGCGCCATTGGCTCCCGCTGCTGTCCATCAAATCCAATCAGCCAATCAGGAGAGAGGGGTGTGGGGCCGGGCCCGTGGCTCTGTGTCTGAGTCTGCTTGCTGTGGGAGCACTCGACAGGAGGGAGGAGCCAGGAGCACCATAGAGGGACCCGAGAAGAGGAGGATCTAGGCTGCTCTGTGCAAATCAACTGCACAGGGCAGGTAAGTATAATATGTTTGTTATTTTTATAGAAAAAAAAAAAAACAAGACTTTACAATCACTTTAATGACACCCCCACGCACCTAGCAAATGCTCATATGTTTAAGGCTGCTAAAATTCATGGTACCATAGTACCATGTGTTTTGGGGCTGCACAATTTTAACCACTTGCTGACCAGCTTGCGCAAATATACTATATTTTTATAGCACTGATCAATGTAATAATGTCACTGTTCTCCAAAAAGTGTCATTTGGGGTCAGATTTGTCTGCTGCAATGTTGCAGTCCCGCTAAAAATCGCAGATCGCCGCCATTACTAGTGAAAAAAAATTAAAAAAATGGAAGTCCCTAAATCTATCCCATAGTTTGTAGACGCGATAACTTGTGTGCAAACCAATCAATATACGCCTATTGCGATTTTTTTACCAAAAATATGTAGAATATATATCGGCCTAAACTGATGAATCAATGTGTTTTTTTATATATATATATTTTTTATTTGTTGCTCTTTGTTTGTTTATAGCGCAAAAAATAAAAACCTCAGAGGTGATCAAATACCACCAAAAGATAGCTCTATTTGTGGGGAAAAAAAGGACATCAATTTTGTTTGGGTACAACGTCACAAGACCGCGCAATTGTCCGTTAAAGCGATGCAGTGCCGTATCGCAAAAAATGGCCTGGTCATGAAGGCGGCAAATCCTTCTGAAGTGGTTAAAAATCATGCCGTCACCCTTTTGCGTGTTTCACACGCATAGAGCAGGTCATTAAAAAAATGTGACGTGTGGGAACGCGCAAAAAAAAAAGCGCCTGCGCTCGGATGAACCTCCTGGTGTGAATGAGCCCTTAGACTGGTGTGGCTCGGGATTATGCACGATTCTAAAGGGTGCCTTCGCCTTGACTGAAATAAGGTAGAAAAACACTGGCCTATTAGTTCTACTGTGATCTACTTTTCCTATGACATTAGTCATCTAACTGCTCATTCATTTGGAACCTATATAACTTGTAATATTATTCTGCTATAACTTGCAAGAACCAGATTAAAGGTGTTTGTTATCCACAGGTTTTACCTCTTTCCTGTGACATCATTAAAACTAATTGGTACGTATGTTACTTGAGGATGATAATTATTGCATATGTCCCCTTATGTTAATCAGGGTCACTGCTTTACTGCTGTCTATTGCATAGCCACCAATGTCTGCATCTGCACGTCACTCTCTGTCCCTGACACACATCGGGGTCCTATTGGAAATCAATAAACAGAATGCCTTGGGGCAACGACAGCCCCATTTGCTCACAGAACCATCCTGTCCTATACTAGTTCTGCCCCTCTCCCTGTGCCCTCACAGCTCTAGAAGATGTTCATGAGAGTAATTCTGATTCTCCGTCCACGCTTTCTGGTTTTTGTCTTCTGGAAAATGGACACTGGAAACATTGACATTGAGTTTGCTGTAATGATGTGAATTAAAGGGAAGACAAAAGAAAAAGAAAATAATAATAATGCAAGTCATTGCCTTTTAGTCAATCAAAAGGAAGAGGCTCACTCCAAAATATTAGAAAAAGAGGCAATACTTTTAAAGATATATTTGCCTGGGAGAAGCGCAGCGTGAGGAAATTAACCGAGGAAAACCAAGTGTGTTACTCAAGACCTGTTTTCTCAGGTGAGAAATACCACAAAAAGCACGTCTGTGCCTCTCTTTCTAGGCACTTTTCTCTCCCTATTTCTTCTGCTTCCTTCCAAACTGTCCATTTCATGTTGAGAGCCAAGATTTCACAGTTGGAAAATAACAAGAAGGAATCCAGCCAGAAAAGAAGAAAGGGGGAGAGAGTGATGGGGAGACAAAGAGGAAAGTGTGTGGGGAAGGAGGGAACACATATGAAGTCTTCATTTCAGGGGTAATTACATAGAATGTGCTTTATTCACTGAACTCGGGGTATCAAAATAACAACCTGGTTGAACTTTTTTCAGTAAGTTCATTAAGTAGTGCTGTGTTGTAACCCTTTGCGACCTATCATTGTCGAGGTGTCATTAGTGTGCCTGCTCTAAGCAACAGAAACCTGATTTTGATGGGTTGGCTTCTGTTTAAGGACCTATAGTTTTAAAGGAAACTTGTAAAAAGAAAATAAGGGGGCTGCAATCACTACAATGGCCTACTTTTGAAAATGTTAGTTTCCTGGCTAGTCATGCCCATGCTTTGACTTCAGTCCTTTCTGAAACACTGACCCTCAACAAGCCTGCAGTTGGAGAAGGTTGGAGTGAAGTCAGGACACTTAATCTACATACTTGTTCCTGGTCAGTGACTAAGAAAGAGCTGAGGCCATTGGAATAACCTGACAATCAGTTAAGTCGTTTCTGAAGGAGATGTCAGCATGCAAACTCCATATTTGCTCAAAACAGGATTTTCTTTTGATGGTGAGTTAAATAATCTGACTGCTAGAAGATGTTTGCTAAGTTCACTATGAATGAATATGCACGTTGATAACCTAGACCTACAGTGGGGAAAAGAATTATTTGATCCCCTGCAGATTTTGTAAGTTTGCCCATTTACAAAGAAATGAAGGGTCTTTAATTTGGATCATATGTGTATTTTAAATATAAATTTAAAGACGGAATATCAACCAAAAATCCAGAAAAAAACACATGAAACAAATGCTATAAATTAAGTTGCAGTTCAGTGAGGAAAAAAAAAGTATTTGATCCCCAAGCAAAACATGACTTAGTACTTAATGGAGAAACCCTTGTTGGCAAGCACAGAGGTAAGAATTTCACAAGGTTTCTTGTAGTTGGTTACCAGGTTTGCACACATCTCAGGTGGGATTTTGGTCCACTCTTCTTCACAGATCTTCTCTAAATCCTTAAGGTTTCTTGGCTGTCCCTTGGCAACTGGAAGTTTCAGCTCCCTCAATAAATTTTCTATAGGGTTAAGGTCTGGAGACTGACTAGGTCACTCCATGACCTTAATGTACTTCTTCTTGAGCCACTCCTTTGTTGCCTTGGCGGTATGTTTTCGGTCATTGTCAAGCTGAAAGACCCATCCACTACCCAACTTCAGTGTTCTGGCAGAGGGAAGAAGGTTCTCATCCAAGATTTTGCAATTCCTTGACCCCATCCATTGGCCCCTCAATGCGGCAAAGTCGGCCTGTACCTTTAGCAGAGAAACAGCCCCAAAGCATCACGTTTCCACTTCCGTGCTTGACTGTAGGAATGATATTCCTAGGGTCATAGTCATCAATTTTATTCCTCCAAACACGGCAAGAAGAGTTAATACCAAAGAGCTCAATTTTGGCTCATCTGACCACAGCACTTTCTCCCAATCTTTCTCTGAATCATTTAGATGTTCATTGACATGACTGTACATGTGCCTTCGTGAGGAGGGGGACTCCAGCTTCTGTCAGACAGACCGTCACACACAGGCAGAATGTCGGCCGTTTTTTTAACCAGCAAATGTATCCTGACATTCTGCCTGCGTGTACGGGGCTTTCTCTCAGGGCTCTTGGGTCCCTTACTTTTTAGCATTAACCTAATTCCACTTGGTCATCTGTTAAGATCACATGACCTCAATTATCACTTCTATGCTGATGATACTCAGATATACATTCAAATGAAATCAAATTCTAACTTGGCTGTTCCTCTCCTATACCACTGCATCTGTGACATAAAAACATGGATGACTCAAAATTTGATTCAACTGAACAGTGGTAAGACTGAAATCGTGCTTATTGGCACCCCTTTCAACTTTTTAAATTCACTCCTTTAACGCTATCTGTTGATGGTACTGTTCCTGAGCTTCAGTGTAAATTGAAAAATGGGGGGGTGATTATTGATGCTAACATTTTATCCACATGTACAGAATGTTGTCAGAACTTTTTTTTTTCCACTTGAAAAAACATAATTTATTAATTGTATGTTATCATACATTGTGGCTAAAAAGCTGAGATTTGTGTACTCTTGGCTTGACTACTGTAATGCTGTACTTGCTGGAGTACCTAGTTCCACACTTAACAGACTGCAGTATGTCCAAAATTTGACTGCCAGAATCCTGACTATGGTCTGGTGCAAGTGATCATACTACTCCTATCCTTGAGTTACTGCCCTGGCTACCTGTCAGGTTGTACATTGACGTCCTCATGTTCACTTATAAGGCTCTGCACAGCTTGGCACCCCATTATCTGTCTGCACTTTCACCATCCTCCCCATTGTCTTGTAACCTTCACTCTTCTAATTCTGAACTACTGTGTTTTCCGCAAACCCATCTATGTGCTATGGGGGACAGGGCCTTTTCCTGTTAGGCCTCACAACTCTGGAATTCTCTTCCCAAAAACATCATCCCCGCTTTTTTAAACTCTTAAAAAAAAAAAAAGAAAACTTTCTTTTTTAGACAAGCTTTCACCTAATTGTTTATTTTTTTGTGTGTGTCACTTGTTTTTGTTTCTTTTGTAAATTGCTGCGAGAAGGTACCTTTAAAGGCACTATATGAAATAAAGTTTATTAGTATTATTATTTTAACTAATTTTGTTCAAAAGCTCCAAAAACATAATTCAAGCCTGCTGCTTGAATGGAATAGCAGACATATTAAACAGGCTTGTTTTGTGCCATGAACAATTTTTCCTGAACGAAGACCACATTCACAGTTATGCCCCGTACACACGATAGGATTTTCTGACGGAAAATGTTCGATGGGAGCTTGTTGTCTTGAAATTTCGACCGTGTGTAGGCTCCATCGGACATTTTTCATCGGAATTTTTCGTCACACAAAATTTGAGAGCTGGTTCTCAAATTTTCCGACAACAAAATCCAGTGTCGTAAATTTCGATCGTGTGTACACAATTCCGATGCACAAATTTCCACGCATGCTCGGAATCAAGCAGAAGAGCTGCACTGGCTATTGAACTTCATTTTTCTCGGCTCGTCGTACGTGTTGTACGTCACCGTGTTTTTGACGTTCGGAATTTCCGACAAGATTTGTGTGACCGCGTGTATGCAAGATAAGTTTGAGCCAACATCCATCGGAAAAAATCCATGGATTTTGTTGTTGGAAAATCCTATCGTGTGTACAGGGCATTAGGGCTCTTTCACACTGGCTTTCCGATCAGGTCTGCCTGTCAGTTTTTCAGGCGGACCTGATCGGAGCCTCCATTCACCCCTATGGGGCAGCAAATGTCAGCTGTGACATGTCCGCTGACACTCGCTGCTATCTGATCCGATCCTGTCCATAAAATCCAGATGGATGGAGACCCTATTTTCCATCCGTCTGGCGAAAGGGATCGGATGAAACCGGACAGGCACTCTGTTTTCATCCAATCTCCCCATAGAGGAGAGCGGGGCTCTGACAGGTCCGTCTCTGCACAGTGAGCGGGAATCAGTGGAGCGAGCCCCAGCAGAGCAAAGCAGAGTCCATCAGGCGAACCGCCGGTGTTAAAGAGCCCTTAGAATTTTGTTAGTTTGATAAAAATTGCGATCCTGCTCACTCAAATTTTCTTGGCACTACGGTGAAGATCGATTGATCATTTGACCCAGTGGCGGCTGGTGCTCCATTTGGGGGGGGCGGAAAACAAATAGAGAAAAGAATCAGGACAGTTTAATAAATATAGGATAAAAATAGAAAACCTTGAAACCTAGCAAGGCTTAAAGCATGAAAAGTCAGTGACTTTAGATGATTGTGTGAGAACTCTTTCGACACTTGTTACTTTACCACACCCGCATACTCTTAGATGCGAGTTACAGGTGCAGTCTCGTTTAGACGGGTTGTGACCGCAGTCATCTCCAATGGTCCGGTTGACAGCCCTAGGGAGGGTGAACGAGCCAAAATAAACAAGAAGAGGAAACAGGCACAGCAATATAATCCAGCCTTACAACACATGGATCAACTACAAATGTAGGTGGAATACATTTTCTTTTTTTTTAAAGAAACGTCAAAGGTACATGAATTAGTACACATATACATATGGCAGTGTCTAGCACATAGGTTAACCAGTGATATGTGCACCATAAAGAGTGATTCTCAATAGTATATACAGTAGTGATGGCTAAAGTCCAGCTCCAGAATAAATGTAACCCGTCCTCCCCCACACCTCCCTTAATCAGATTAAGAGAAAAAAAAATACCCACTCGAGGGGCTCGCGGCTCTAGCAGCACCCCCAACCCCCCCTGCGTGCGGCTCTGACAGACCCCCCTCCCCTTACTTACCGCAGGCAGGCAGCAGCTCCTCTCCAAGACAGTGCACTGGAGCGGCGGCGACCTCCCCTCCAGCGTGTGTGTCCTCCGCTCCTCTTCCTAAGCACCAGGCATCCAATAGGGTGGCCTGGTGCTTTGGCCAATCAGGAAACAAGTCTGACGCCCTGCCTCCTGATTGGCGGGGAGGAAGGTTAGGGTTAAAAATAGCGAAAATTAATTTGCTATCGTCACACTCTCTGCGCCCTGAGCCCACCCTATTTTGAAGCCTATTAGAGCCTCTGGCTCTAATCAGGTGCTTCAAAATGTACCACCCCCTCCCACCCCCGCCATAGGAATCCATGTGTCCGGCGTCCTGAAAGGGGCCGGACGCATGGATGGGGCGCCCATACGCCCACACGCCCACAATGCACGGGCCGCCACTGCTGTGTTCTCCTGGCAGTGACGGCTCCTTGTGCAAATAGCAGATCTTTATTGGACAAATATTTTTATAGCTTTTCATCTGTTCTGTAATAAAATGTTTACCATATAAAGTATATTAGAAATGTGTCAGATATTGTGGAACTAAAGTTGCCCAAGTGGCCCAAACATGTTACATGTATTGTTCTCTGTAAAGATTAAAATAAACGTTTGGTCACTTATAGCTCCACTTTTCACCTTTAGTTACCTTTGCAAATCTTTGGGCCTCGTGCACACAAGACGCTTATTTAACTGTCCTAGAAGCCAGCAGCGTTTTTGCAGAAAAAATGCCTGGCACTTGTAAAAGTGTCTAAAGCTCTTATGCCGTGTACACACAAACAGAATTTCCGTCAGAAAAAGTCCGATGGGAGGTTTTCATCCGACCGTGTGTATGCCCCATCTGACTTTTTCTGTCGAAAATTCAGACGGACTTAGATAGAGAACATGTATTATATTTTTCGGACGGAACTAATTACTATCGGAAAAACTGCTCGTCTGTATGCTGTTCCGACGAGATTAGCAGAAGGAGCCCAAAGGGTGGCGTACTGGCTACTGCACTTCTTTTTTCTAGTCCTGTCGTACATGTTGTACGTCACCGCATTCTGGGCGGTCAGACTTTTGTGTGTAGGCAAGACAGCTTGAGCGGAATTCCGTCGGAATTGCGTCAGAGAAACCTGCAGAGTTTATTCCGACAGCAAAACCGCTCGTGTGTATGCGGCATTACAAGGTTTTTAGGAGCTTTTACAGGCATCAAGCTCTTGGGTATAAATTAATTTCATTGGCCAGAATAAATTTTTTCTGCCCAAATTCTGCTGCTTCTGGATGCACTACTGGCAGTGTTTTTTTTTTCCCTGACTCTAAAAGCCCCTGCCACTAAACCCTTCTAAAAGCCTATGTGTGCAAGGACACCTGGGCTAACATGCAGGGGAGTTTAGAGGCAGTAAAAAAAAAAAACACCAGAGGCCCCTAGGAGCAGCTGTAAACGTCCATTGTGCATTAGGCCTAGTAGTTACTTGAATAGAAAAAAAAATTAAGCTTTTTTTTTAAATGCAGTGGAATTTCTTGAAAATAGAAGTCTTTGTACTGCTATGATTCCACCACACTTCTCAATTACGGCATCAATAAGATGGTGGAATGACTGAGCACTTGAGAATGCTGGGCTGACGTCAGGGCTGTGTTTACCACAATGGCACTCATGTTCATGGACCAGTGCTTAGACTATTCGGATTAGAGGAGGAAGCACTAAGCTTTGAAATATAGAGTGGACAACTAAAGCCCCGTACACATGGGAAGAATGTCGGGAGACATTTGCCGCTTAAAAAAAAAAAACAGCTAACATTCACCCGTGTGTATGTCAGTCTGCCCGACAGAAGCCAGGAGAAGCCTATGGATGGCTTCTGTCGGACGTGCATGCTGGAAAACCAGCAGCCCACCGACTCCCGATCAGCGCTCTCAGACAATGGCAGAGAGCGTTGATTGGAGTGAGGCTATCCCCCTGTCAGAACACAACAGCTCAGCGGGGGAGATCGCTGAACTAACCTTGCATGGTTAGTACAGCGGCTTTAACTGGAGCTGACAGGTTTTTTTTTAACGAAAAGAAAACTAATAGCGTGTGCCTGGCTTAAAGATATGCATTTGTGAATAAAGATGTGAGGTGTTTACATTAGATAAGGAGACCTTATGACTAGGGGAGGAGTGCTCCCATCAACACTCACATAATCTATGGCTTGCCTGGTATGTTTATTGAGATGCCTTCTTCTGACGCATTTATAGAACACTGAGGGCTGGTTCACACCACAAAAACGCACTCCAGATCCATTTTTGCATGCACCTTTTTACCGTGTTTTTGCCACATTCCGGCATTTCAGATGCTTTTTTTTTTTTTACTGTACTGGGGTCCGGTGCGTTTTTGATGCGTTGCATTGCATTCCCGTGCATCTTTGATGCATTATATCACATTCCAGTACAGTCCAGTGCAGAAAAAAATGCAGCACTTATTTTTCCGGAACTGGAAAGCCCTGGAACTGACCGCACTGGTGTGAACTATGCCTTTGGAAACCATATAACCTATTTCCCATGCGTTTTTGATGCTGAAAAAAAAACACACTGGACTGCATGTGGTGTAAACTGGCCCTGAATCAAACAGGCAGATTTTGCCAGTTTTCTGTGTATGGATGCGTCAGATAATTATAATCAATATATTGTATTTTATGGTAACATAAATCCAGGGACTGACAAGCCTAATGAAAGCACATTACTTTAATTAAAGAACTGCTGCATGTCTACGTGCTGTTTTATTATTTTCTTTTGAGGCACAGAACAATATCCGGAAAAACTGAATCATCCTGTATTGTAGAGAAAACATATTGGTGACTAGACAACACTGCTCTTGACTCTTATGAAATTAGCTGTGTTAGGCATGCCATACACGGTGCAAATTTCTTTCTTGCAACCACGATTCCCCATCAACACAGGCAGTGCTGACAGGGGAATCAGTAATTGTCTTCTCGCGGGGGCGAGCAGAGAAAGCTGTCCCTGCCAGGAGAAGGCTCCTATAGCCGCTAGCGATAATCACAAGTGAATCCGGCAGGCTGGTTATACCTAAGTTGATTGATTTATCAACTTGGTACATTCAGCCTGTCCATTAACGGTTCGATCCCCCTATATGGCAGGCCTTGGACCTTATACACAATAGCATAGATCAGGGCTTTTTTTCTCAGAGAATAGGTGCAGGAACTCCGCCTTTCGGAGTTAGCCCACCTCCGAGCACCGTTCCTTGGTTCCACCCCCTATTCACCTCCCAATACTGCCCCTTTTAGAAAATACAGAACCAAGTAACATTTGTGGTACTAAGTAATGTGTATGGAATTTGTTAATAACAAAAAAAGCAGTAAAAAAGATTCCCTGCAGCCACCAATAGACCCCATCCCCCCCCCCCCCCCAGCAACAATGGACCACCTGCAAAAAATACCCCCCTCTAGCAACAATTGACCCCCGGCAGCAACAACAGATCTCCCCCCCCCACAGACAGCATCAATAGACCCTCCAGCAGCCAGCTACAATAGACTGCTTCCTCAACAGTAAATCCCACCCAACAACAACTGACCTCCCAGCAACAATACATCCCCCACCAGCAACAACAGACCTCCCCCCTGCAAAAATAGATTGCTTCCAGAGACAATAGGTCCCCCAGCAGCAACAATAGACCTCCCCAGCAGCAATAAACCCCTGCAAAAAATAGCACCTTCAGTAACAATAGATACCCCAGCAGCCAGCATCAATAGACATTGTAACACAATCCAGCACCCCTTGCCTTTACATACATTCAGTGCTGAAGGTGCTGTAACTGTGTTCTCCCGCGTTCCCGCTGAAAAAAAGCCCTGGCATAGATCACAAATGAGGTACTTATGTAACCAAAAGTGCACTACATCAATTGGTTCTCAACCACAGTCCTCAAGTACCCCCATGGTTCATATTTTGGGAACTTCCCTAATGCCGTGTACACACGGTCAGACTTTCCGACAGGAGAAGTCCGACGGAATCTTTTCATCGGACATTCCGATTGTGTGTGGGTCTCATCGGACTTTTTTTTTGAAAATTCTGACGGAACTAGAAATAGAACATGTTTTAAATCTTTCCGACGTAATCAATTCCTATCGGGAAAACCGCTCGTCTGTATGTTGTTCCGACGGACCAAAAATGACGCATGCTCTGAAGCAAGTACGAGACGGCAGCTATTGGCTACTGGCTATTGAACTTCCTTTTTTTAGTCCCGTCGTACGTGTTGTACATCACCGCGTTCTTGACGGTCGGACTTTGGTGTGATCATGTGTATGCAAGACAGTTTTAGCGGAACTCCGTCGGAAAAACCTTCAGAGTTTATTTCGATGGAAAATACGGTCGTGTGTACGTGGCATTAGATAAAATAGCTCTTATCAATACCATGTCATTGATATTGATTTAAAGCAGCTGTACAAAGTAAAGGAAAACCTGAAAACATGGCCCGTTGGAGGTACTTGAAAACTGAGGTTGAGAACCACTGCACTACGTTGATGGTTTTAAGTGACTCTGTGCATGTATATGTAATAAACATGCCATTTTCTTCTCCAAGATATGTGTGAAAATGAAGTGCAACAAGCCTTACTAATGTTACTAAATTTAAGTTGTTTATTAAAAAAAGAAAGCGAACAATTAAAAAAAAGTGTACTGTATGTAATGATGAACTGCTCTTATGTGCTTCCTTTAGGTCTGTTAAATTTATTATTTTATCTATTCAATAAGTGGAAAAAAAACTGTTAATCCTGTTGGAAATGCAATGCTATTCTTCGTTCTGTAAATGCTAAAGTTATATCTCATGAAGTATTATCAGTTTGCTTACCTATTACTGTGGACTACAAAGAGCCTCTCTTATGTTATGGACAAGAGGAGATGAGGAGGTGTTTAATAGTGCTAATACAATTCCTGTTCTAGGGTCACAAAGCTGATCCTCCAATAGAAAAAAAGATATCAGACACACTCTAATCTTAGCTCTTCTTCTTGTATTTATTTGACTATCAGCAAAGTGACTTCATCCATCATGTCTCTATCCGAATACCAACCTTCTTTGATGTGTTTCACCAATTTCGGCTTGCTCACAAGAATACAGAAAGCATAGCTCTCAACTGTCCCTGATTTCGAGGGACTGTCCCTGATTTGGAACAAAGTCCCCATTTCCCTCTTTCCTCCTCAATTGTCACTCATTTTGGTCTGATCTATATAGTTATATACAGTATAAAATGCACTTTTAATCTTTAAAAGAGTGTTTCCCAGTGCTAAACTTTTCATCCAATTTCTAAATTGCTGCATTTGTAAATTTCAAGAGCCAATATAAAGGAATAGTAGTGGGAAAAAAGCACCTGTGGGTTTAACTAATCATTTTTTTGTATAATTCTCCATTAAAAGGGGCGTGGCAGGGTGTGTGTCCTATGGCTACATACTTTTGCTAATAGGTGTCCCTCATTATTCCCATTTCGAAAAGTTGGGAGGTATGAAAAAGTCCTATCTTTCCCCTATCCTAGTGAGCAAGTCGGGAGCGGTGAAATGCGTCAAGAAAAGTTGTTTTTTGGGTGGAGACATGATGTATGCCGTAATTTTGGTAAAACCCCTTTCACACCAGGGCCGTGGCCATGTTAGCGTTTTTGGGGCACTTTACTGCTGTTCAGCTTTTCAGCCGCTAGTGGGGTGCTTTTACCCCCCAAAAAAGAGGTTAAAAACTCCCGTTTTGTACCACTTTAGGCCAACCCTGGGCTTGAACTCAATATACAAGGCTGTATACAGCGCTCCCAAAACGCCCCTGCCCATTGAAATGAATGAGCAGCACTTTCAAAGCGCCTTAAAAGTGCTTTGAAAGCGCTGCTCATTCATTTTAATGGGCAGGGGTGTTTTGGGAGCGCTGTATATTGAGTTCAAGCCCAGGGTTGGCCTAAAGTGGTGCAAAATAGGAAGGATGGAGAAATCAGCAATAGTTGCACTCAGGAGCATGGCATCACGCCTCATTCCCCAATCGATCAGACTCACACTCCCTCCATTGTGACCTGGAGCAGTGTTGGTGGTGGCGCTGGGGAAGAGAAGAAGCACAGCGTTGTGGCTGATGATCTGGTGTCAGGATTAGCCAGTCCAGCACATCTATGGGCTTGATGTCCAAAAAGAAGAAGAGACTTTTTAGCTGGCAAGGGTTGTGGTGGAAGAAACAAGCAGCCTTTTTTGCTCACTTGTACATAAAAAGGGTGCACCCAGCCCCCCCCAATAAGAAGCACCTACAGTTTGAATATGTTGGGGCAAAGGCTTGAGTAAGCGTCTCATATATAAAGTGTGGCTGAACAGGTCAGGAAATAAAGTTATGGCAGCTCCGTCAAAGTCCACTGACCTTTTATACCAGACCTTGTTTGATATACCCTCGTTCAGCTGAAAGTAGTTGACATGGCAGAGCATGTCTCTAGGAGTTTCCGAGGTTGCAGTTCCCGCCACCCTATGAACGCGATCAAGCTCAATTGCCGTGCAAAAGTCACGTTCCAGCAGAGTGCTGAAAAGTGTTGTGACAGTATAAAGCAGGTCCGGACCCACAATGGCCTCCAGTGACTTTTGGGTCAGGCTGGGTTCACACAGGAGCAGTGCGGGGAACCGCATGTTATTCGAACAGGAATCGCACTGCATTGCTTTTCAAATCACATGTGATTCTTTCCAGTGAGATTTGAGCTCATTCATTTTGTATGGGCATGAATCGCACTGCACTGCACACTATCAGTAATTGGTATTGGCAAGTACTTGACCGAAAGTATTAGTACTCGTACTCGGTCTAAAAAAACAGGTATCTGAGCATCCCTAGTGTGTATGCAGTTAGAAGTGCTTAGAGAAGCCTGCAGCAACTTTCCACGCCAATCAAACGCAGGGTCATACTGAGCACATTTCAGCACTTTCGGGTAATGTCAAAGCTTGCCAACCTCTATTCTCCTCCCACACATTATTGGCCAGTTAGGCACTCATCATTATAATGTATCACAAAAGATATTTTATAAAGAATAAGTGCACCCAAAAACAGCCCTCTACTATGTTAGCCTAGTCCACCTCCCAGAGATTTACTCTGGCCATACATCAATTGAAATTTGGCCGATTCATCAGGGACTGGATGATTTTCGCTTCATGTGTGGCCACTGTAGTTGTACAAAAGTTGACTTAATGACTGACCTCTGTTCAACCACCCTATTCTCACTCGATCAGTGTTGCAAGCAATAGCCGGCAGTGCTGATCTGTGTATTCTGCGCCATGAGCCCACCCTATTTTGAAGCCTATTAGAACTTCTGGCTCTAACCAGGTGCTTCAAAAAAACACCCCCGCCACTGTAATTCACACGCCCGGCGTCCTGAAAGGGGCTGGACACATGAATAGGGGTGTCCTGTTAAAATAGCGGCTATGGATAGAGCATGGGGGTGGCAGCTGTGCATAGAGGGGAGCAGCACTCCAGCACCCCTAATGGACGGGCCGCCACTGGGTTTAGCACTGGGAAACACTTTTTGAAAGATAAAAAGTTAATTTTATATAAAATCATATAGATCAGGCCAAAATGAGGAACAAATAAGGAGGAAAGAGGTACAGAGGGACTGTTTCAAATCAGGGACAGTCCCTCAAAATCAGGGATAGTTGAGAGCTATGCCAATAACAAAAATCCCCGCTCACCTGCCATTTACAAAAACTTACCAGATCTAATGCCCATCATTTTCCTGTTTGTATACATCCAGGGCTTCAAGCCTTTAGCCTAGGTTTACATTATAGCGATGCGGTTCACGCATCGCATCTCTCCCGCAGGCAGTTCACACTGCCCTCTGCGAACCGCTGTGGGTGTCAATACAATTTTAATGACACCCCCAGATCGGTTCACAGATCGCAGTGCAAACTGTGAACTCGCACAGGAATCAGATTGCATTTGTGAGAACACCCATGTGATCCGATTCCAGTGCGGGAGAAAAAAAAGGTCCCTGCACTATTTTCCCTGCGAATCCAATGCGAGTTCAGCCATATAAACTGTATGGCTGAACTTGCATTGCACAGACATCGCATGTGATTGGCACCGCAGTGCGGGTGCCAATCACATGCGATGTCTGTGTTCGCACAAGTGTGAACTCTGACTCACGGTTCTAGAAACCTATGGGACCATCTTCATTTGACACCAGCCTCCATAAAAGTCTGTAATGCGCAGGCAAAGCCAGTGTGATCTTTGATCCTTGGATGTAAAGAATAAAGAGTGGAAACGCAGTCATCAAATCATGGAGGGATAGGGTTAAGTTGGGTCAGGGCAAAATAGATAAGCACATTTTGTTTTGAAGTGCAGTTTTTTTAATGAATACATAGATGCATCAGTTTGACTTTTATATCTGCCTAGAGGTCAGTTTTAGGAAACTGCCATGTTAACCAAAAAATTTGCAGTAGTTAAGTGCATTCATTTTATTGCTGGTTTTTAACATTCCTTTAGTCTATAAATGTGTATTAAGTCTCTGTGCCAAAGAGCTGTTACCAAGATGATGAGACATAAGGACCCCCAGGCTGCAGTGTACTGTGGGAATGGCACACCTGTTATTGAGACATACAGGTTTGTCAAGTAGAAGACCCGAGAGAGATGGCAATCTGTGTGCGAGAAAGTGAACGGAATAGTCCCCACCATGAAAGAGTCCAGTTAGGTCAAGGCCTTCAAGAGATAGCTCGGCACAGGCATATCTTTGTCCCAGCTCACTCTGTCACTTTCACAGATTCCTTGGCAGAAAGTGTTCTGTGTTCTGCCAGTGTATCCACTCCTATTAAACATATAGGGCTCGCCTTTCACTGCACCCTCTGCAATTCCCTATAACTGACTGCAGCTCTGTTCTGTACTGCTATGTCAACATGGGTTCAATCTGTTCATTATGTCAACCGAAACAAATTGCACAATTATTTAGACATGTGTTTTCGGAAATCATATAGCAAGGCTTGTGGCCTGCATGGAAAATGCTGAGACAGAGTAAACAAGAATATGATCAATATGTAATCTGTGAGATCTTCTTAACCTACAACATGGTTGTTCTGATCACATTCAAAGTGTTCATGTCACAAAATTGATTATATAAGGAAAATACAGTATATGCATAGGCAGAGGTTATCATCAGTGAAAGTCTGGTGGTAAAGCAATCAGCAAGCAACTTACAGGTGAAGTTTAGGTATGGCAATTTTTACATACTATAGTTACATTGGTCCAGCTTGGACCAATCTTGTGCCATACCTGGATGATGCCCCAGGAAGCTGGAAATCACTGAAGTAGACACTGCTACTACACTTATCTCCACTTGCTTCCAAGTCTTGTGCCAAGTGACTGACCTGACTCTTACTAAATGCAGGAGATTGTTTGCTCGGCACAGGTGCCATTCAGAGAATGCTTTGTTTTTGTCACTGAATGCAAAGCATTCTCTGATTGGACAAGTGACATCACCACTCTTCTCCTCATCCAATTGGGGAACACTTTGAATTGATTAGGAAATGCAAAGTTTTCCCTGAATGGCGCTCATGCCGAGCGAACAAACTCTTGTGTTCACAATGCAGCAAGTAAGGCCTTATTTAGACTTGTTGTTAGGGCTTGTAAAAATATGTGGTTTAGGGGCGTATTTACTGCCCCCCAACTACCCCCTTTTAAGCTGCGATAGGCAGCGGACGGGGGTGTTTACATGCCATGGTTATGATGTTTTGTGCCCAGGGCAAAAACTACCTGTCATGTAGCGATCCCTGGGCAGAGAGCCTTAAGGGAGCAATTTGTGAATGTCACATGATTTTGTGGGTGTGGAGAAAAGTTGGTGTGGTCAATTGGGTTTCCCCAAACTTCATTTTGAAAGTCTAATAACCTAAATATAGAGGTATAAACATCCGACCAAAAAGAGAGATAACTGAAAAAGAAAAAAGGACAGTTGGGAGCTTTGCCATTGCAAATGCACATTCTGCTCCATACCATCAGTGGCAAGTCTGAAAAAAAAAAAAAACGCTAGAGATACAGTGGGGGGGGGGGTCTGTAATGGGGGTTTTAGGGTGGTGCACGTTTGGTCTTACATTCACCTGAAGACACAACATGATGAATTTCTTAAGCCTCAGAAGATCTTCCCTCATATAGTAAGATTGTCACAACTTTTTTGTTGTCTTACCTTGCCATCATGAAATGATACCTGTCTGATCTCCTCACTGGGCTTTGTTTGGTTGGGAAGTATGTCCTGCACCTATGGTCGGGACAGAACTTGAAGCCCTGAAAGGCTGAGTACTTACAGTGCATTTGTGGCTAACACTAGTTTTGGGTTGTAAACTGCATATCAGTCTGCTGGATATTATGGCCCATAAATAAAGTCCATAAATAAACGTGGTATATCCCCCACCATATAATGTGATCTTTTTCATTTCTGAGGGGTGATCTTCCAATAAAGCACCAAATACCTCCACCACTGTGAGAAGTTCACACTTACTGTCGCTCCCGTGACCTCTAAATTAATAAAGGTCAATGAGCACTTTAGGATATACAGTATGATGACCCATCCAAATCAATCACGGTCTCATCATTAGATCTTCCAATGTTAGCCTATATCTGTTATTCTCCCTCCAAAGGATTTTACCACCATAAACCAAAGAAAATTCTATAGTGTAGTTATTTAATTGCACCAGGTTTTGAAAAAACTGAGAATATTGCATTTACTACATGTAACTGTGCCCTGACATTTTGGCACAAACTTATACAGCCTTTTAGATCTAAATGCCGCCGCGTCTCCCTTCCAGGATTGGCGTGCGTACTGCCACCAGGAAGTTTAAGGCAGATGTGATGTCAGAAGTGACGAACCCGTGAGGCTTCCGACTAGTTTCGCAAATCGCATCTTCAGGAAAGCCTTCAGTTTATGGTGGTGAAATCCTTTGGAAGGAGAATAACAGTTCTAGGGTAATACTGGAAGATCTGATGATGAGACTGAGATCGATTTGGATAGGTCATCAAATATCCCAAAGCGCTTATTGACCTTTATTCATTTAGAGGTCATGGGAGCGACAAAGAGTGTGCACTTCTCACAGTGGTGGTGGTATTTGGTGATTTATTGGTAAATCACCCCCATCACATTATATAGTGTGGGATATAGAAAAAATAGGGGAAAGGGAAATGGGGGAAGCACAAAACCAGAACCAAATGAATCAATTAGTAGATACTATTTAATGGTGCACATGGATGCATGTGGGACAGTAAATAACATGTAATAAATAACATAATAAATACATATAAATGTATACATATACATACGTGTTCCTACATGGTAAATAATATATATTAAAATGTATTAAATGTAGCCCACACTTGCATATAGACATGATTAATTGCACACATGGTAACTGTGACAATACGTTGGTTTATAGCTCTATGCACGTTTCATGGATAACTTCCACTCATCAGGAGCAAATGCGATATAGGTATGTCTGTAATAAAATCTAAATACCAAATAATATAGTAACTAAAATAACGTGAACCACAACTTAATCCCAACACTCTTACCTATAAGTAAGCTACTCTTTGAGTTTACAGTTATGTTTATGTTTACAGTAATGTTTATGTTTTTTATTATATGGTTGAGTTGCTTGTGTGAATCAGTAAAGCCGTGACCTTACCCAGAACAGTTCTGGTGTCCTTTTTGGGAAATATATGTGGGCAAGGTATATTACATATGCTGTAAGACATTTATGCCTATAGTCCTCATAAAGCCTTTAAAGCACCCTTCAACTCTAGTTTAGGAATGTTAAACACAGATCTTAATGGGAGTTTTCATTGTCACTTTAAACAAGCTATCAGGCTTTCATCAAGTTTCAAGTAGTGCTGAAGCTTACTGAAAGTCTGCTGACAGTTTGTTTAAAGTGACAGCCAGCACTCTTATTCATCATCCACAAACTGGAGCTGAAGGCACTTTAAAAAGACACTGTCATCTTGCCCATTCAGCAAAAAGTGGCAGTGTCTTTGCAAGGGGCCTCACATGACTTACTGATACCTTGCCAACACTCCCCCCAGTGTTCCTACCTCTAAAGCAGCTGGCAATATTACATGGTGTTTCTGAATAGGGATGAGCTTGGGTTTGGCTCAAGCCCAAGTTCAGACCGAACGCAGATAGAAGCCATCACTCTCGTCCACTAAACTATGGCCAGGGCATTCTATGCCCTGCAGCTGCACGTATGCAAGAAGTGGGAGACGTCTGTGACATCATTGACCTAATATAGCCACAATAATGTCAAAAGCATCCCATTTGGTCAATGACATTGACCCAATATGGCCTGTTGCCATATTAAGTCAATAATGTCCCAACCCTTTGTGTGTGTGTGCAGCTGTGAGGCGGGAAATGCCCTGACCAGAGTTGATTTGGTTGGAGTGACAGCTTCCTGCTGGGTTTGGTCCAAGCCCGAGATCACCTCTACATCTGAATATGAGGAAGCATGTGATCTTCTCCCATGTGACAGTGCTTGAGTGTTGCAGCCGATAGCAATGCTGAGCAGTGTGCCATGACAGAGGGAGTGATGTCACTGCTTCTGCTAGCGTCTGACACTAGCCAACACTGCCGTGTTTTTTGTGACAGAGGAAGGAGTGGTGAGAGAGTGCTGCCAAGGAGAATATTCGAGTTCTGAGAGCCCTTTTGGATATAGATCAAAACATGTACAAGAACTTGCTGCAGCAGATGTTCACCACAACTTTTCTGTTTCAAACCTTTTTATTTTGGTTATTACAAGAAGATAACATGCAAAAGTTCCACCAGCACAGGGGCTAGCTTTGACAATTGTACAACTTGAAGAATTTTGAAAGCTTGATCGTAGCTTGTTTAAAATAACAGCCAGCACTCCCATGAAGGTGGGTGTTAACATGCCCAGTGTGGTGCTAAAGGTGTCCTGGTATCTGCATCTCAACTGTTTCCTCCAACTGCCCACCTAAAGTGTAAAATACAGCTAGAAGGGGATGTTCATATGCTGCAGCCGCGATGATCTGCAAATTTAACGTGGCATCTCAAGTTAACAGGCGGCAGTGCCTATCAAACTTGGCCATTCACGTCAAGGGGACACACCACAACCGCAAGTCAAACACTGCTGCAGCGCATGTGGTCCAATTGTAAATTACCCTTTGGTAAAAAAAAAGGCAGGACAGCCTCCTAAACTCTCGAGGCTGCATTTACACCTTAGCATTGCGCCTTTGAGCAATTTTCCAGCTTTTTTTGCGTGTTTTTGTGTGCAAATTTGGTGCATATTTATACATAGTTTTTAAGCTTTGGCATTTATTCTTTAGCCAATAGAGAAAACTATCATCTGTTTTTCTTTTTTTACTATTATTATTCATTTATTATTAGTTTTTTCCTTAGGTTAAGGGGTTATGCCGCGTACACACGAGCGGACTTTACGGCAGACTTTGCCCGGAGGACGGGATTTGACCGGACAAATCGATCGTGTGTGGGCTCCAGCGGACTTTGTTTTCTCAAAAGTTGGACCGACTTAGATTTGAAACATGTTTTAAATTATTCCGTCGAAATCGAGCCAGGTCGAAAAGTCAGCTCGTCTGTATGCTAGTTCGACGGACAAAAAGCCACGCTAGGGCAGCTATTGGCTACTGGCTATGAACTTCCTTGTTTTAGTCCGGTCGTACGTCATCACGTACGAATTCGACGGACTTTGGTGGATTGTGTGTAGGCAAGTCCGTTCATTCAGAAAGTCCGTCGTAAAGTACGTCGAAAAGTCCGCCGGGCAAAGTCTGCCGTAAAGTCCGCTCGTGTGTACGCGGCATTAGAGTTAAGGTTAGGATTAGGAGTTGGGGTTAGGATTATTTATTTAATTATTTTTTTGTTAAGGTTAGAGTGTTAATACTACTACTACTACTACTATTATAAATAATAAATTATTATAAAAATGTAAAATAAATACACAAATAAATAAAAATAATCATAAATAAATAATAAATAAATTCAATAAAATGAATACTAAGTAATAATACATAAATAATTAACCCTAACCCTTAAAAAATATATATTATAATAATAAATAACTAAACACCCTAAGGCAAAATAAATAAATAAAATAATATTATTAACATTATTATTAATAATAGTAATTTCGTTTTTTGTGTGCAATCTCGGTGCGTATTTATACATCATTTTTAAGCTTTGGCATTTTTTCTTTAGCCAATAGAGAAAACTATCATCTGTGGCATCATTTGTTGCTAGGTTTGTCAGCTTTTTTAGCTTTTCCATTAGCTTTTACTGTTTTTTCACTATTATTATTCATTTATTATTAATTTTTTTTTTTTGTTAGGTTAAAGGGTTAGAGTTAAGGTTAGGATTAGAAGTTGGGGTTAGGGTTAGAATTCTTTATTTAATAATTTTTTTGTTAGGGTTAGAGTGTTAATACTACTACTACTACTACTATTATTATTATTATTAATAATAATAATACATTTATAAATGTAAAATAAATACACAAATAAATAAAAATAATCATAAATAAATAATAAATAAATTCAATAAAATGAATACTAAGTAATTATAAACAATTAACGCTAACCCTTAAAAAAATATTTTAATAATAAATAACTAAACACCCTAAGGTAAAATAAATAAATAAAATAATATTATTGACATTATTATTAATAATAGTAATTTCGTTTTTTGTTCATGTTTGGGTGTTTTATTATTATTTTATTATTACTATTAAAATTTATATATTTTTTTTTAAAGGTTGGGGGTTAATTATTATAAAACAAAAGAATCTGTTGCGCTAAAAGATGTACAGTTAATTAAGAAAAAGCTGCTAACACTATATTGCTGGACACAATAACAAAAAATAAAATAAAAAGTGTAGTGCTAGACTTTTTATTTTATTTAAGGGTTAATTATTATTTATTTTGTATTATTACATATTATTAATCTATTTTATTTATTTATGGTGCTTTTTAGTGTATTTATTTAACATTTCTTTTTTCATGTTATTACAATTTAATTTTTTTACATCTTTTTCATTTGAGCAGAAAATCCTGCAAAAATTTTCACAAAAACGTGCAAATGGTGTGTTTCCATTCATTTCTATAGGAATAAAAACGCAACAAAAAACATCAAATCTGCCTGATTCGAGCTACAAAAAAAATCTCCAGACATTTTTTGAGCTTCAGGCATTTGGTTTTAGGTGATTTGGAGTGGAGATGTGAACCAATGCAATAGAGAATAATAGATTTTTTTCTCCTCCAGCGTTTTGGAGAGGGGCAGACAAGGATGCCATGCAGGTGCCTGACAGTCTCCTTATCATCTGATGACATAATTGGTTGTTAGGACACCAGCAGCTACGGTTGTAATGGTGCACAATGAAAACCCGTGGCTTTGTGTAACTAAATGGCAGGCTTGATCCACCTGCTGGCTTGTATACAATTTTTTGGGGGGGCAATTTTTAGGCATTTTGCCAAGGCACCCCTTAAGAAACCTGAAGGAACCTGGTTGAAAAAGGTTGCTTTAGCACTTGAGGAGTGGACAAACACTTGCTGGGATTTGATGATTGATTGTAGATAAAAACCTGCTTCTGAAAACCATACAATACTGATCTAGTTAAGAAGAGTTCCCAACCTTTTAAAAAAAATCATTCTCTGCAAAATTGTATCAATACATATTATTTTTCAGAATTCTCTACAATCGCAGCATTAAAGTGATACTAAAGTCTAATTTTTTGGGTTTTTTTCCCTTTAGGGTCGGTTCACACTAGGACGACTTGTCAGGCGACTTAGCCGCCTGACAAGTTGCGTCCCGTTCTGTACAATGGAACCGTTCTAATCGGAGCGACGCAAGTCGCTCCGACTTAGGAAAAGGTTCCTGTACTACTTTGGGGGCGACTTGAGGCGACTTGCATAGACTTCTATATAGAAGTCGTTTTGCAAGTCGCCGCCCCTGTTGTGTCCAGGTCGCCTGAGGCAGTCGCGCTGCAAGTCGCGCTGCCTCAGTGTGAACCGGGGCTTAAAAATAACAAACTCTGTTATACTTACTTGCTCTGTGAAATGGTTTTGCACAGGGCAGCCCAGATTCTCCTCTTCGCGGGTGCCTCTTTGGATCTCCTGGCCCCTCCCTCCCTGTCGAGTGCCCCCTAGGCAAGCAGCTTGTTATGGGGGCACCCGAGCCGAGCTGCAGCTCCGTGTGTCCACTCAGACATGAAGCCACGGTTCGTCCCCGCCCACTCTCTCTCCTGATTGGCTAACTGACTTTGACAGCAGCAGGCACCAATGGTGCCGCTGCCGTGTCTCAGCCAATCAGGAGGGAGAGTCCCGGACGGCAGAGGCACTCATGCACATTGTTGCATAGAGATGGGGCTCAGGTAAGTATTATGGGTGCTGCAGCACACAGAAGGTTTTTTATCTTATACATTAAAGATAAAAACCCTTCTGCTTTACAACCACTTTAAGCCTGGTACACACTTAAGTTTTTTTTTTGCGTTCCACCCAGCAGGCGGAACAAAAAAAAAAAACGGCTATTGACTGAGAGCACTGATTGGATGCTGATCAGATGCTGGTTTTCCAGCATGCCCGTTCGGACGACTTTTGTCGGACAGGCTTATGTACACACGGGACGAATGACGGGCGGTTTCTGTAGAACCGGCCGATACCAGACAATGTTCGGCCCGTGTGTACCAGGCTTGAAGCCACTGGGCATTAAAATGCTGCTTATACAGGCATTTTTTCTTCTTTCAGCCTGTAGAAGCATCTCTATGTTAGCTTATGTGTCCATGTACATTTGGACATTTAGACCCCTTTCACACTGAAGCGCCGCTAAAACAGCGCTAAACCACCTGCCGTTTTTGCTGTGCTTTTGCTGTGCTTTTGCTGCGCTTTGCAGGCGCTAGCGGGGCAGATTTTTTAAGGGCACGTGACAACATGACCTTAAAAAAAAAAGAGGAAAAAAGTCCAGTTTTGCGTCACTTTCAAAGCGCTTTTAAGGTGCTTTGGAAACGCTACCCATTCATCTCAATGGGCAGCGGCGCTTTAAAGCGCTATTTATAGCACTCCCAAGCCGCCCCAAAGATGCTGCTTGCAGGACTTTTCCTAACATTCCTCAAGCGCACTACCCCAGTGTGAAAGCACCCATTGCACAGAATGGGAGGCAGTTTTCAGGCGCTGTTTCTAGCGCTAAAACGCCTGAAAAATGCCTCAGTGTGAAAAGGGCCTAACAAGCATATTTGTAGAGCAGCATTTAAAGGCTGGAAAAAAGAACCCCACCACTAGTGCATTTATAGGGAGGCGCTTTCAGGCAGAAAAATGTTTGAGGCTCCTAAACGCCACATTTAGGTGCTTCAAACGTTTTTCAGTGTACATTTTTCCAGTGTTTTGGGAAAACCGCTTGCTGCTTTTTTTGCCAGCAGTTCTGGCATTTTTTTTTAAGTTGACTAGTGCACATGGACCCTTAAAGCAGAGTTCCGCTTAAAAAAAAAATTAAAAATCAGCAGCTACAAATACTGCAGCTGCTGACTTTTAATAACCGGACACTTACCTCTCCCAGGGTCCAGCGATGCGGGGGAACGAAGCCCCGCTCGTCTCCCCCTCCTCTCTGCGGCGACGGCATTGTAACTGTGGGCACCCGGCTGTGGCTTCACATCCGGGCATCCACTACGCATGCACAAGCCGCGCGCCGTGACTGGCCGGGCAATCATCTGGGACCTGTGTCGTGTTCCAGATGATTGCCGAGAGGGAGGGGGGAGAGGTGATCTCCCTTCCGGTGCCGTGGTGCACTGGGAGGAAGTGGGAGCTGGGACCCTCTAAAAAGAGGGTACCGGCTCCCCCCCCCCCCAAAAAAAATGACATGCCAAATGTGGCACGTCAGGGGGTCACCTCCCTTAAAGCGGAAGTTCCATTTTTGGGTGGAACTTTGCTTTAAACTCACCATATAGGTTACAACCTGATTGTTTAATCTCCTTTATGGTGGGCAATACATGCTTTGAATTTATTATCCAATCAAAGGGATCAAATCACAAAAGCAATTGAATTATGATAACATCCCTTCAAAATCAATATAGCCTTGGTTTAGATTGGATTCAGTCAACAGAGAATATTAGCAATCGTTTTGTAGCAATTGGCAGCACTGAGATAAGTTGGTCATAAATCTGATTGCATTTCAATCGATCAGAATTTGGGGTTGGCCTGGTGAAAACGGAGATATGATCAACAACTTACAATTTTATCTTCCAACTATCCATTGAATTCCACTTCCTTGTGTGTGACATATTGATTGGTTGTGTTGTTGAGTATAGATTGATTATTTCTATTGGGTGAGATGGATCAGCAAACAAATCAATCATTTTTTGAGGTGTGTATGGTGGCCACCATTAAATCTACCAACAACTATGCAGTGCAGGGGCATGCCAAATGGAATTGGATACAAACTGAATAGTTTAGGTAGGTCCTCATCAGTAATGAGCTCAGACGTGTTCGGAGTAGGATCTGAGCCCACGTGTGCCACCATTCGCTGTAGTAGTGCATATACACCTCCTTGTATATGTGCACCTGAAAGGTTAGGAATTCCTGGGGCGCAGATGATTGGCCCATACAAATGACAGTTTTCTGAGGGGCTCACACATGTAGGTTTGACTTCTAGTTGAAAGTTTCACTTCTGAGCTCATTATTGGTCCATATATTATATCGTTTTAGTAAATCTAAAATTGATTCTACAAAGATTGCAATATGTATGGTGATACGATCAGCCATAACATTATGACCACTTTCAGGTAAAGTGCATAACATTGATTATCTTGTTACAATGGCATCTGAAAGTGAGTGGGATATATTAGTCGCAAGTGAACATAACGTCCCTGAAGATGATGTGTTGAAACCAGAAAAAAACGAGCAAGCATAAGGATTTGAGTGACTTTGACAAGGGCCAAATCGAAATGACTAGATGACTGGGTCAGAACATAAAAGCAGAGCAAAAATGCAAGCTCTTGTGGGATGTTCCCGGTGTGTAGTGGTCAGGATTTACCAAAAGTGGTCCGAAGAAGATAGTGAACCTGCAACAGGGTCACGAGTGGCCAAGGTTCATTGAAGCACATGGTAAGTGAAGACTGGCCCATGAAGTCCAACCCAATAGAAGAGCTACTGTAGCTCAAATTGCTGAAAAAGGTTAATGCTGGTTTTAATAGCAAGTCAGAACACATAGCGCATTACAGTTTGTTGTGTATGGGGCTGTGTAACCGCAGATCGGTCAGGTGTGCCCATGCTGACCTTGTCCACAGCCAAAAGCATGGTTTGAGAAACACAACGAGCTTGAGATGTTGACCTCCAAATCAGATCTCAATCCAATTGAACATCTGGGGGATGTGTTGGAAAACAAGTCCGAACCATATAGGCCGCACCTGACAACTTACAGAACTTAAAGGATCTGCTACTGACACAGCATCCCTTCAAAGGTCTAGTAGAGTCCATGCCTCAACAGGTTATGGTGGGTAGTCATAATGTTGTGGCTGATCGGTGTATATGTTAACGTTTACAAACAAATAGAAACAAGTGTGATAAAACACAAGAATATTTGTTGATCTTTAGCAGAGCCTTTGATTTAGGAATAACAATATACTAAAGTACCCTTGGTAGTTCATCACCAGGGTTCCTCCCAGGATTCAGGACTGTTTCTCATAACCCATGTAGATTTAAAGGAGTGCATGTAGTCTCCGAAGCAACCCAGGGGATTAGATCCATTTTGCAGCCTGGGTGCACCCTTCCCTTGGATGTATGTAGTGTACCCTTCCCCTGGATGTATTAGTGTAGTGTACACTTCCCCTGGATGTATGTAGTGTAGTGCACCCTTCCCCTGGATGTATTAGTGTAGTGTTCCCTTCCCCTGGATGTATTAGTGTAGTGCACCCTTCCCATGGATGTATTAGTGTAGTGCACCCTTCCCCTGGATGTATGTATGTAGTGCACCCTTCCCCTGGATATATGTAGTGTAGTGTAGTGCACCCTTCCCCTGGATGTATTAGTGTAGTGTTCCCTTCCCCTGGATGTATTAGTGTAGTGCACCCTTCCCCTGGATGTATGTATGTAGTGCACCCTTCCCCTGGATATATGTAGTGTAGTGTAGTGCACCCTTCCCCTTGATGTATGTAGTGTAGTGCACCCTCCCCCTGGATGTATGTAGTGTAGTGCACCCTTCCCCTGGATGTATGTATGTAGTGTAGTGCACCCTTCCCCTGGATGTATGTATGTAGTGTAGTGCACCCTTCCCCTGGATGTATGTATGTAGTGTAGTGCACCCTTCCCCTGGATGTATGTATGTAGTGTAGTGCACCCTTCCCCTGGATGTATGTATGTAGTGTAGTGCACCCTTCCCCTGGATGTATGTATGTAGTGCACACTTTCCCTGGATGTATGTAGTGTAGTGCACCCTTCCCCTGGATGTATGTAGAGTAGTGCACCCTTCCCCTGGATGTATGTAGAGTAGTGCACCCTTCCCCTGGATGTATGTAGTGTAGTGTACCCTTCCCCTGGATGTATGTAGTGTAGTGCACCCTTTCCCTGGATGGATGTAGTGTAGTGCACCCTTCCCCTGGATGGATGGATGTAGTGTACCCTTCCCCTGGATGTAGGTAGTGTAGTGCACCCTTCCCCTGGATGTAGGTAGTGTAGTGCACCCTTCCCCTGGATGTATGTAGTGTAGTGCACCCATCCCCTGGATGTATGTATGTATGTAGTGTAGTGCACCCTTCCCCTGGATGGATGGATGTAGTGTACCCTTCCCCTGGATGTAGGTAGTGTAGTGCACTCTTCCCCTGGATGGATGTAGTGTACCCTTACCCTGGATGTAGGTAGTGTAGTGCACCCTTCCCCTGGATGTATGTATGTAGTGCACCCTTCCCCTGTATGTATGTAGTGTAGTGCACCCTTCCCCTGGATGGATGGATGGATGGATGGATGTAGTGTACCCTTCCCCTGGATGGATGGATGTAGTGTACCCTTCCCCTGGATGTATGTATGTAGTGTACCCTTCCCCTGGATGTATGTAGTGTAGTGCACCATTCCCCTGGATGGATGTAGTGTACCCTTCCCCTGGATGTATGCATGTAGTGTACCCTTCCCCTAGATGTATGTAGTGTAGTGTACCCTTCCCCTGGATGTATGTAGTGTAGTGTACCCTTCCCCTGGATGTATGCAGTGTAGTGTACCCTTCCCTGGATGGATGGATGTAGTGCACCCTTCCCCTGGATGTATGTAGTGTAGTGCACCATTCCCCTGGATGGATGTAGTGTACCCTTCCCCTGTATGTATGTAGTGTACCCTTCCCCTGGATGGATGTATGTAGTGCACCCTTCCCCTGGATGGATGTAGTGTAGTGTACCCTTCCCTGGATGGATGTATGTAGTGCACCCTTCCCCTGGATGTATGTAGTGTAGTGTACCCTTCCCTGGATGGATGTATGTATGTAGTGCACCCTTCCCCTGGATGTATGTAGTGTAGTGCACCCTTCCCCTGGATGTATGTAGTGCACCCTTCCCCTGGATGTATGTATGTAGTGTACCCTTCCCCTGGATGTATGTATGTATGTAGTGCAACCATGATCTTGGATGTATGTATGTAGTGCAGCCATGATCCTGGATGTACGTATGTAGTGCAGCCATGATCCTGGATGTATGTATGTAGTGCAGCCATGATCCTGGATGTATGTATGTAGTGCAGCCATGATTCTGGATGTATGTATGTAGTGCAGCCATGATCCTGGATGTATGTATGTAGTGCAGCCATGATCCTGGATGTATGTATGTAGTGCAGCCATGATCCTGGATGTATTTATGTAGTGCAGCCATGATCCTGGATGTATGTGTGTAGTGCACCCTTCCCCTGGATGTATGTAGCCATGATCCTGGATCTATGTAGTACAGCCATGATCCTGGATGTATGTATGTAGTACAGCCATGATCCTGTATGTATGTAGTGCAGCCATGATCTTGGATGTATGTATGTAGTGCAGCCATGATCTTGGATGTATGTATGTAGTGCAGCCATGATCTTGGATGCATGTATGTAGTACAGCCATGATCCTGTATGTATGTAGTGCAGCCATGATCTTGGATGTATGTATGTAGTGCAGCCATGATCTTGTGCTCGGTTGTTGCTGGTTGTCACATTACACAGATCGCTGTGTCCCCATACCTCCCTGGTCTGTGTGTGTCATTGATATGACTTGCATGCTGTCAGATGTCGGAGTCCCTGGCCTGAGTCTCATAGCAGTCTCTGTGTGCCCCTCCCCCCGAAGCCCCTCCTCTGACTGTCTCTTGCTCTGGGAGTGTCTATGTGTCTTTGTCTGGGTGTCTCTCACATCTAGCAGACCAGACAGCTGTACAGAGAGGATCGGGGAAGGAAGAGACAGTCTGCACAGGGAATCCCACATCACAGTGAGTGCTCCTTTGTGTGTGTGGCCCCATGGGGCCCCTGAGTGATCAGTGAGAGGCATGCAGGAGAATGTGACAGTATGCACGGACAGGGGACACGGTGGCATGTGCTGGTGTGACAGATGGCAGTTGTGTGTGTTGTAGTGACATTTAGCGGAGCAGATGGCCTGTCTTTTCACCATCACCCCCTTCTCTATTTCTCCATCCACCTCCCATTACCATTAGGATCGCTCCTCTCCCCACCGTCTATTGTACCGAGCCTTCCTAATACACAGCAATGATCGGATCATCACATACACACACCACACTGGATCATGTGCAAACACAGGAGCTCACACTCTACACCGATCTGCCATAAACAGACACACACACATCACCCCTCCCACAAACGCATAGCCCCGCCCACATTGCTGGAGCCACACTCACAAACAAGCTGTACACTGGCCCCACGTGTAGTGACAACACACTGAGCACTCACCTGACACCCCGCCTACTGCATGGACATCGGGAGCCCCTTCATCTCAATGTACTGCTAAGAATTCCTGTATGGTGGGATCAGAGCTTTCCTTAATTCTCCACCAACCTGATCTCTATGTCAAGGTCATAGGGAGAGAGAGAGTGAGAGAGTGGGCTGCCATTGCTTTCCTACCCTATAATGCTGGAAGATCAACTATGTGTGTGTGTGTGTGTGTGTATGTGTGTGTATAGAATTTCTCCCCAAGGTTGGATCCAATTGGATCTTTGCTGATACGCTATATTACCAAAAGTATTGGGACACCTGCCTTTACACACACATGAACTTTAATGACACCCCAGTCTTAGTCCGGAGGGTTCAGTATTGAGTTGGCCCACCCTTTGCAGCTATAACAGCTTCAACTCTTCTGGGAATGGGTTTAGGAGTGTGTCTATGGGAATGTTTGACCATTCTTCCAGAAGCGCATTTGTGAGGTCAGGCACTGATGTTGGATGAGAAGGCCTGGCTCGCAGTCTCCGCTCTAATTTATTCCAACGGTGTGCAACTTGACGTCTATACAGCAAATAGATAAAGGAAATGGGACTTTAGAGGTACATCGTATAGGAAACGACACAGTTTTTAATATGTAAAAATCTACAAATTATATATTTAGAAAAACAATATAAAAGTAAGGAGTACAGTTACGGTCACAGTCATAGGTATATACACATTTCCTATCCCTGACAAATTAGAGTACTGTAATCACATACAAGGTATTCCCATGTCCAGAAATTTCAACATGTTTCACAGAGACGGCTTCATCAGGAAAAGGGGACGAGGGTATTTAATAAGTATAAAAAACATGATATGCTCAACCTTAGATGTGTAGAAAGAAAAGAAAAACAAAAATTAGTATATCGCACTTCAAAAGGTTAACAAAATATAACTTGCACAAGCATGGCCCCACATCACCCACAGAGCAAATCCACCCCACCCCACCCCATTTTTTAATTTTTTTTTTTTAACTGTCTCGTTTCCTTATATGATGTACCTCTAAAGTCCCATTCCCTTTATCTACTTGCTTTATCAATTTTAGGGATGTTGGTACCATTATTTGTTGGGTTTATTTGGAGCTGACCTCTACCCTATTTTTTGATGTCTATACACTGAAAGGGGGAGTTGCTCTCTTGGTACCTCTGCCATTCAGCAAATGTCCTGTATTTTTCGTTTTTTTTTGTTTTTTTTTTAATGAATGCAATAATTTCCCTTCAGACATTTGCTGAATGGCAGAGGTGCCAAGCGAGCAACCCCCTCTGTTCAGTGTACAGACATCAAGTAGCAGCACCTGGAAAGTGATGGCTGTATGTAGTGCGGACTTCTAGTGAATTTCTGCATCCCCAGCAGCCCTGCAAAGGTGACACATGGACAATTTAATGTAACCAAGCTGGACCAGTGTAAGTCTGGTGTGCAAGTAGCTCCAGCAGCAACCGGAACAGGACAGTGCTGATTGTATGTATCACAGACTACAGCATCCCCAGCCACCCTCTGGATGTTACATATGAATCATTACATGTAACCAAGCTGGACCAGCATTTCTGCTTTCCACAGAAGACACTGTAGCTACTTTGTCACATAGTGATTTTACATTCTTACTAATCTCTACAGTCTGCTTTGCAGGAATTATGGGTAACCATTTTTTTAATAATGTATAATATATAAATAATAATGTAACTGTCCTTGTTTCTGTCTGTTAATATCTGGGTGGAATAGCAATGCCTGAACGTCTGTAAGCTTGTGATGGATGTCGGCTTTCCACACAGTGTAATTTTGTGAGTCCGCATTCACACTTGTGCATTTTTTTTATTTTTTTTTATGTGAACAAGAGGAATCCCACTATTGTCTATGGGGATTGTTCACACCTTTGCAACACACTTCTGTGTGACTTGGAAAAAAGAAAAAAAGATGTAGGTGCTTCTTTTGGTTCAACATGCGTTTATGGACAGTGCATAAAAAAAAAATGCATGAAAATGCAGATGCACAAATATGAACCTGGCATTGAGCAATTTCACATTGCAGTGATCTTATATTAATTTACAGATCACCATGTTTATTCATTGGGTTGTTATTCTAGAATTGCTGCTAATTGACCATAAATAAAGATTAAAAAAAAGAGAGAGCATTGCATGTTGTAAAGCACAAACTGTTGGTGCTATATAAATCCTGTATAATAATATTGCTGCTAATAGAGTGTGTGTGTGTATTTATTTATTTTTTTTAATAAGGTTTGTTTGTGTGTGTGTGTTTTTTATTTATATATAGATATATATTAAAAAAAAACACACAGACCCACACAAATAAACCTTTTTTTTAAAAAAAAAAAAAGGTTTGTGTGGGTCTGTATGTGTACATATAATTATACACACTATTAGCAGCAATTAATATTATTATTATACAGAATTTCTATAGCACCAACAGCTTGTGCAGCACTATATATATATATATATATATATATATATATATATATATATATATATATATATATATATATATATATATATATATATATATATATATATTATTTATTTTTTTTATCTTTCATAAAAAAATATAATTTATGACACATTTTGAAAATGCCCTTATTCTTTTGATAATGCCGAAAATCTGAAATTTCTTTACCCCTTGTAATGACACTAGATATGTAAGTATCTATTGGTTCAGAGCGTAAGTAGTCATTTGAGTTCAGCTTACCCGCCATGCTCTTGGGAATAGTTTTATTGATTTCTGTCTTGGCTAATGCATGATGAGAGCCGCCCATATGACCTAGTGCTTTTAGTCCTGTAAAAAGGACACTGGATTGCTATTGTTTTTCAGCTGATTTGTGTATACCAGCACAGAATGCAACAGATGTCCATTAATCAGTGTTGGGGACATTCAGATAAGCGTTACATTGCACTGTATTGTGTAATACAATTACTTAAATGCCCAGGGTATATGGGTAATAACAATGTATCTACTTCTTAACCTGTATTTTAATAAAAATACTGGAAAGCTAGTAAAATGCCTATGCATACACATGAACATATTTAAAAATACATCAAATGCAGCAAATAAAAAGAAAAACACTATTTTTTATTTTTTTTTACTTGCTCTGTAAAAGCCTTTCATGTGAATGAAGAAATAGACTATGTAAGTAGAATGTGCATTAAGAAGTTTGCATTTCGCCATGTACCTTCACCCTGACAACCTCTCTGCAGGGGGAATAAAGATTAGTAGGTTGCAAGCTTCACTAAAAACAAGGATTGATGTAGCTAGTTCACTGTTCTCTATGTTTGCAGATGAATGTTTAAAGCAGGGCTGGATATGCCAGGTAGCCAATGCTCCATAAAGATGACAGCTGACGTACACACGGTCGGAATTTCCGACAGAAAAAGTCCGATGGGAGATTTTGGTCGGATAATCCAACCATGTGTATGTATGCCCCATCGGACTTTTTCTGTTGCCATTTCCAACGGACTTAGAGAACATGCTCTAAATGTTTTCATCGGAAATGCCAACGGAGCTTGTCCCATTGGCAAGTCCGACTGTGTACGCGTCATTGGGCTACATTCACATGGGCGATGGAGTGCAGATAGGTTGCTGCATTCAGAGGCAGCCAGACGCCACCTCGTGGATCCTCTGTGCTATGGCTGAATACAAATGGGCCAATTAGCTGCAGCCTGTTTATGTGTGGCTTGCAGAAATGCCAACCCTGGACACATCCAGGATCGGTCAGAGGCTCTGTTCGCATGTTGGTGCTCAGACGAGCAGTTGCATGCAAACAGTGGCTATGCCAGCCATAGCTTTGTACAGTGTACAGATTTGACGGCCGCTGCTGTTTGCACACATTGTATGCAGGCAGCATTTAAAATCACCAGCAAGAGCTTGATTCTTGCCAGCCACGGCTGCTTTTTGGGCCGTCTAAATGTAGCTTGACTTTTGAGGTTTTCTTTCTCTAGTTGCCAATATTATTTTATTTTCAGGCAGACCTGATCGGAACCCCCCCCAGTCTCTTCTATGGAGCAGCGGGTATCAACAGACATGTTTCGCGAACCAGCCATCCGCCTGCTCAGACAGAGTCCTTGCTAAGCAGGCAGACTCCAATGGAGCCCACCCCATGTGTAAGGGCCTAAAGGTTGCTCCTAAAAAATCCTGCTGGCTCCTCCTGAATTCCATATTAATTTGCCCACCCGTGATTTATAGGGTCAGTCCATCTAAAACTGACATCTTATTTTCTGGTGGTTGCTAGAGCGTTAAATCAATCCATGCTTCTCCTTTTGTCTGAAGTTTTCTACGTCTGAATTCTCAAATCTGTATGAATGGTGTAGAAATTACAGAGGGGTCCACATTCTGTGCTGGATCTTTAATATACAGTATATGTAATGGAATGAAATGAAAGTTACAGACTTTTATTTTATTGCTTTGTCTTGTTTTTAATATGGGGATATTTTTTAAATTTTTAGTAGAATTAAACCATGTATGGTAATTGCGTAGTTGATTGTGATGTATGAATAATGTGTGGAGTAGAAATGTAATTTCATAGTGAATTTTGTTTTCTACAATGACAGTAAACCTCATCTATCTATGTATTCGGGATGATTGGGATTTTGTAGCACAAGCAGTTAGACAAGTTTGTGTAAAGAGACTGAGGGGAGGTCTTAGTGCTGGGGTCTTCAAGACGTAAGAAACCAGCTGTTAACTCTTAAGCATGGCCATAGATGGATCATAAATGGTCTGGTTCAGCAAGGACTGGCCAAATGTCGATACAGCTATGGCCATTCCACACTCAAGAGAAGAGACCTAACGATTCAATTTTTCTTGAGCAGGAATGTTGCAAAATTATTCTTCGATCAGCGCTGAAACACTGATCGGTGTGTTCTGACAGTGGAAGAGTCCCTCCTGTCAGAATACAACAGCACAGTAGGGAGGATTCCTCGATCCACCATGAATGTGTGGATATGGAAATTCAGCTTTAAGCTAGTTATCTATGGCTAGCTTAAAGCTGGCCATACACACAGCAAATTTTGACTGGTTGATCATAAAGAGTGGCCCCGTTGGCACCCTTCTGCCTGACACGTGAAAAATCGCAGGAGCCGAGTGGAAAATTGTTGGCTGAACAATGACGTCATCCAATCAGATGCAGGCATTGTCCGTGTATTTTGACAGCTGGCGGCACCGGCTGTTAGAATACGATAGCGGCAGCAGAAGATTTGTCTATCTGCGCTCTTTAGCAGTGCTGGATGAACCTGTTTGATTCATGGCCAGAATAAGCCTACCAGTATTCACAGATAAAATATGGTCTATTACTTTTAAGGGGATAATTGCTTTAATAGTGTGTTATATATGTAGTTTGATTGACCCGGCATCCATAATATAACGCCTGGATGGATGGAAGTTGTGTACTCAATGGGTGACACCACTTCTCTAGCCCTCTGTATTTCAGAATTAATCTAATAATATATATGTAGATGATCATATACAGTAGTAAGAAGTCTCTAGCTTAGACTATTGAAAACTGATTGTAAAGCATGAACATAAAACCAAATGTATGCCTTTTTAAAAACAATATTCTTGGTAATTTCCATGCGCTCAGTATGAATAGCAGGAGAGGGATGACATGTTATTGCCTTGCAGCATGCTTTCCCTTGTTACATGCCAAGCGTAATGCTGGGCAAACTACAGTGACATAGAGGAGAGGCTGGGTTAGATAAATGACTGAGCTGCCTGAGGCCAATTGTGTATTTATTCCAGATTCGTGTACAGTTTGTTCTAGATAGGACTGGTCCTGCGTTGAAAGGCTGCATACCTCAGTCAGTCTCGTTACACTTGTTATTCTTCATTCACACAGCAAATTGTTGCAATTAAAGGACGCTTTCCGTGAGAATCGTCTTTTTAAAACATGTAAACAGGGAGAACCTGATTTTATTTTTCTGGCAAAAGGAGGAGGAGATCTACGACTATATCTGATGGGTAAAATCTCCCCTTTGGGGGTTGTGATAAAATCTGGAAATTTCCATTCACAAAGAAATGCGTCCATTGCTTTCATTAGTCATCTTCCTAGAAGCTACTTGAGTTCCAAAACACTAGGGAGTACTTTTAGCGCTCAGCTAAAACTAGAGCTTTTCCGGACTGACAAATGGATTTCAGTCTGCCGCTAATGCATTTAAAGTTTAGTCGCAACAGAAAAAAGCGTAAATCGGCACAAGGGACGTGACTTACTATTTATCTGATGTGTCCCTTGTGCTGCTGGCTCTTGGATTCCTAAAAAATCTTCATCCTCTAACCCGGCCCCGCCTTCTTAATTTTCTAGTGCGGCAGGGGTTAATAGAACCAATTTAAGCTGACCATTCTTCATCAAGAGTGCTTGACTATGCCCCCCCCCTTTCCACCCAGCTCCTCCATTCATAGAAGCTGTGCTACAGCATATATAGGCTGGGTTCACACCTATGCGAATTGGATGCTGTTTTCCCCACGTCAAATTCGCATGACAGGAGATTGTGATCGACTCTCTATGGAGCTGGTTCACATATTTCCGTTGTGGCTGCGTAGCGGCTTGCACAGGAACGCTGTGCGTCTTTGGCTCCGTTTTCAGGGCCGAATTCAGGTCAAAATTTGGCCCTGATTTGTCCCTGAACCAGAGAGCAGGGACGCACCGGACCCCTGCTGTGAGCAGCATCTGTCGGAGGTGTGCACCCAGCCTGAATGAAACGTAATGTATGAATGGATGAAGATTAAAATCTGTTCATGTTGCTTCCAGGGGAAAATGTTTAGCCCCCATTTACACGTGTGTGTGTGTGTGTGTGTGTGTGTGTGTGTGTTTTTCAGCTCATTTCCTATGCCTGACTCAACATGTGGAATCCCATTCTTTCTGATGGTCCCTGTTCACACTTCTAAGCTCAGAAAACTACATGAGATCAGAGCCGTCTTTAACACAGAGCAAAAGAGGCAGCTGCCCCGGGCCTAGTCATTGTTGTGGGGCCCAAAGCAGCTGTCCCTTGAGCCCACACTGCCCGCAAATAGTTAAGTGGATTCGGGAGGGCCCAAGAAAATGTTTGCCCAGGGTCAAATTAATAATAAAGACGGCTCTGCATGAGATATTATTTTTTTACCACCCTAGACTTCAGTGGGTGCACACCTGATCCACATGCACAGGGAGCACTCATCTCTAATGTTCTTGGCAAGCCCAGAAACAATGCTTGATCCTCTATAATAATAATAATAATAAATGTGCAAAAATGCTCACACAGAGCTTGTAAAGCGTCCGTTTCAAGTCAGAAGAAATTCCCTCTGCTCGGATGGGAATGCAGATGCAAGCTGAACTTAACAAATATGAAATTGTCAGACTTACGTAAGTCTGACAATTCTGAGCAAATACCTGCCCATTTTGCCCGTCAACTTGTGTTCCTCCAGCATTCTGACCATGCCAAGCATGGAAGCAGATCTTTGCTGACTTGGTCAGTTTGTGTCGTTTAGCACTTAATTGGAGCTACAGAGTGCCATCTTGACACACTATGTGCCCATAGTCAGCCTTCTTAATGTGTGCCTTGCCCAGCCCTGCTTATTTTGATCAACAGTGGCTCCTAGCAAGAGCTGTGCTATCTGAACCAGCAGCCTGTAGTAGTGTGGGTTGCACTGTGCAATGAAACATCAGTAGATGGGGAACTACATTCCCTGCCAGCCCATATGTCATGCTGCTGCCTATCCTCAGACAATGCCGCCAAGCCCCCCCTACACATAGTAAAAGCTGGAAAGGGAAGCCTGTGTGGTCTCATGACCATGGAATAAAGGTGGCATTTACAGGAATTTCAAGCTTTATTTTTAGCTACGGCACTGTATGGGAGATGTAGGGATGTTTTTTCAGTTGCCTGATGTGATTGAAAATAAGTGACTTCACATAAGCTTTAAGAATCTTCGCTTAAAGCATATCTAGACCCAGGACTAAAAATGTAACCAGTCCTTAGATGTGGGGGCTGCAGTCGTTTTATTTTTTCAGGCTTCTTTTCCTTTATTTTTACCTGCTGCATTGTGACTTCCTATTTGAATAGGTGTTGTCACACATTGCAGGTGCGCCTATAACCTATGCCATCGCGAACTCCCTCTGGAGGCTGACGTTCAACTGTGCGAATCCGGCCTTAGTAAAAATTATTTAAGGTTCATGTCTTGTTCCCTTTTATAATATTGTGCTTGTATTAATTTATATAATTATACGATCTGTCATTACAATTTTTATTTTACAGTTCTGTCCCCCTATGATACAAAGTACCTGTAGTACTTTATCCCATGTTTCTATGTGCTTTCTAACCCTAGTTATATGAATACCAGCCTGCCCCTTTCCCGTCTTGCCGTGGCTGAGCTGAAAACGGTTATGAAGAACATGGCTGCTTCATAACTGCAGTTTGTCTCGGCTGTGAGCACTTTCCCGAGACAAGCAATGGCAAGAGGAATGCAAAGGATGACACATCGCTGAAATCTTTACCTGTATGATCAGCTTTAGTGATCGGCACTCTGACATCTCAGTGTTGAGGTCCCACCAGGAATGCTACATTGCATTCCAAACTGGAGCTGGCGGGTGAATTAAAAGGCTCAAGAAACCCGTTGGAATCTTTGCAAACGCTTTTATAAAAGCTTGCTAAAGGCCATATGTACAATGCCTAAGAGCCCTTTCACACTGAGCCGCGGGGGGCGTCGGCGGTAAAGCGGCACTATTTTTAGCCCGCTTTACCGTCGTTTTAGTGGCACTATTCGGCCGCTAGCGGGGGCGGATTTAAACCCCCCCCGCTAACGGCCGGAAAGGGGTTAAATCTGCCCGCAAAACGCCGCCGGAGTGGCGTTTTGCCGGCGGTATCGCAGCGCTGTCCCATTGATTTCAATGAGGAGCAGCGGTGGAGGAGCGGTGAGTTCACCGCTCCAAAGAAGCTGAAGCTACTTGCAGGACTTTTTGTGACGCCCTGCCAGCGCACCGCTCCAGTGTGAAAGCACTCGTCTTACACACTAGAGTGAAAGGAGCAACTTTTTTCAGGCGCTATTTTTAGCAATGTAGCGCCTGAAAAACGCAGGCAGTGTGAAACAGGTCTAACTGTGATTGAAATGTTGGGCACGCTAGGCATACTAGCTGTTTGGCCCATGTGTGTCAAATATCAATGTTTTTTTTCAGGCACCCCAGTGGCACAGGTGCAGTGTACGGCCCCACTGTCAGCAGTGAGTGGTGCTTGCAGTTCAGGCTGTATGCATTTAGGGCCATATGTCTAAAATGCAGAAATTCTGTATGACCTTAGAGGAGAAGTTTGGGGGTTAAAAAACAGATATCTATACTCTCCTCCATGCTGTGGCTGTCCCCTGTCGGCTCTAAGACCGAGAACTGAGTAATCACATGACCACTGATCATTCAGTTCTCAGTTAACCAGGAGCAGAGAGTGGTGACTGTCAGAGTACTGGGCTGGAAAGGGAGTGGGAACAGCTGCCTCTGGTTGTCAGTGGATCACTGAAGGGCTGATCCAGTTGCCAGGCATCTGGGCAATATAGTTGGGATCCTTCCAGAGCCTGGAGGAGCCTGTGACATCAGCCCACTGTCTCACAGGAGAGCAAAAGTAATTGCGCTCCTGTGACCCACAAGAGAAGTATGGCCGAAACTTTTACGCACAAGCACCACATGGAACAGTGTCCATTCAACGTATTTTCATACGTGCAGGTAAATACTGATGCACCGAAGTATTGCTGTTTATACAAGTACAAGGGCATACAGACATTCTCTTCTATGATCAGCTTTACACCCGACCTGTGACTTCTTGTGCACAGGAAAATGCTGTGTTTTATTTATGCTAGGCATTTTTTTTGCTTAAAGAAGAACTGCAGTCTGCTCATATCATTTGTAATAAAAACGGCTTTGCTATTCTGAAGCTTCCCTCCAACCCCTTTGCATATTATTTTATATATACTGTGATTCTGTATTTGCCAAATATGCTGCATAAATCTCCCAGTTTGGCTGCAGTCATTTTTACTGTGGGCAGCTGAAGCTGCTGCCTGTTCACTTCCCAGATTTACACAGACACACAGAGGCACACCTCCAGCTCTGCAGCTCTCATTGGCCCTCTTATGACCCATCCCCCCTCCTTTCCTGGCAAATTCTCAGGCGAGTGAGAGAGAGCTGTGCATGATGTCATAAGCCTAGGCTAATGACCAGACAAGAAACAAGAAGTGGGCTGTATAAGGTATTTACTGGCAGAAAAAAAATGTTTTACTATCCAAAGTTAAAACAACAAGGGGAAGATTTAATAGATGGAAAGTTGAAAAAATGACTGAAGGTCCGCTTTAAGATAAGTACAGCCAAAGCTTGTTTGGCTGTACTCCTCCTGTGCACAGGGGCGGACTGACCATTCGGGCACTGCCCGAGGGACCCATGCCACTAAGGGGCCCCATCAGGGTTGCCAGCCTCAATAAAACCAGGGACAGTATGTAAAAATCTGTGTTTTTAAAAAAATCTCAATATTATAGCCGCCCCAACTCTCCAGTACCTTTTCAGTGTGTGTATGTGTATATTGTGTGTGTGTGTGTGTGTGTATACTGTATGTGTGTGTATACTGTGTGGCCCCATAATCTCCTATTGCTTGGGGGCCCCATAATCTCCTATTGCCCGGGGCCCCATAATCTCCTATTGCCCGGGGGCCCCATGAGTTGTCAGTCCGCCCCTGCCTGTGGATCACAGGAGTGCAGATCGTTCTGCATTCTTGCGACTTGTTCTCAGCAGACAGCGGACTGAAGTCACAGAGCCAGTCCAGGCTCGGGAAAGATCATGACCATATGGTCTGGATCCGCCCACATGCCTGGAGCGGCACCCGGTTCAGCCTCTCGGCAAGCCAATGAGAGCCTGAGCCGACCGTTCACAGCCCAGCGCTCCAGTAAGCGCAGGGGGCAGAGCAGAGAGCCGGTGACTGACATTTACCAGCTCTTTGCTCACAGAGCTGTGAGAACTGAGCGATTAAGGGTGTTTGATCGCTCGGTTCCCAGACTTAGAGCTGGCGGGGGACAGTTGCAGCATCAGACCGATGCTGCATCCAGCTAAAAAGAAAAAAAAAATTCCCATACTTCTCTTTTAAAAATGTCCATGTTTATGTAGCTTAAACCTATATTTTTCCTCAATATAAGGCTTCATGCACACTGAGCTTCAAAAAAAATGCGGCTTTTACAGGCGTTTGGCATTTATTATTAATTTTTTTTTTCAGACTGTAAAAGCACCTAGACGTTTACAGGCTGAAAATGGGGGGGGGGGGAGAAACACCAACGCATTAAGGAGAGGAGCTGAAGAGAAAAAAAAAAAAAAGCTGCACGCACCTAAACCCCTGTAAATGTGTCTATATGTGCCGAAACACTAGACACATTTAGGTATGTTTGAGTGTTAATGCATTCCAATGGGCAGAGAAAATACAAAATTATCTAAAAAGTATACATTTTTGATACATCGTTTATCTTTTGAACGTAACTCCTGTGTTTACACAATGGCAGCATGATATACTGCCCTTCACAGAGTAAACAAAACAGCTTGGGCCTCATGTACATGTCAGTTTGGCCCCTCTGGATACAGTACCTTAAAGTCGCGTATTGCACATGTGTTTTAAACACGTCAAACGTTTGAGAATGAATAGATTCCATTGGCCAAAATTTTTATTTAATTTCAGCTGATTAGTGAACTTTTTATAGAACAAGAGGTATTAGTTCCTGTTGTTGGAGTAGCCTGAGGCATCAAACTGCCACGTTAGGCCTCATTCACACGGGCATAGCTATCCATACAGCGTTAGAAGGGCTGCCAATGCCTGCACAGGGTGTTCCGTACATCCACTCACATGCAATCCCATTGATGTCTGTTGGGATGCAGCAGTTGCAAGGACACAGCTGCTGGTTCCAGTTTGACAGCTGTGCATGTGTGTGCGCGTGTGTGTGTGTGTGCGTGTGTGTCCGAACGCACGTTGTCTGCGTTCAGGGAGTCACACCCGCACCTGGATGACTGTCAAAAATTGTTCCCTCTGAGGCTACAGATTCACCTGTGTGCTAGGAACAAGGTGTTCACTTCCAGGTATACATAAATAATCCATTTGGATTTATCTCCTTCTCAACGTTTTAATGCTTAACAGCCTTGTTTCTTTGTATCTTGTATTTATATAATTACAGCCATAATTAGTTCATTCCATATACAGGGACTGCCTCCTTGCTGCACAGTGGTTGTGCTTTACTGTTCCTTCCCACAATACAAGTCTGTTGATTCATTGGAAATAATGCACTTGCCACAAGGCTGATATTTTATCTTTTATGTTAAGGGTGCCTGCACTGAGAAATACACAGGCTGCCATTGCTGACCTACTCCTAGAAATGCTAATTTCCTGGCGGTCTCTGACTTCTGCATGGTCACTGACACAGAACAAGTATACAAATAAAGACAAACTGAAGTTGGTTAGAAACTCCTGAGCTGCATTCTTGTTTTGGAAGCTAAAATTGCTGAAGCCATTGAACCAGCATAACAACCAGGCATCTGCAACTGCACAGAGCAATTGAGAGCTCCCTCTAGAGGCTGACATACAAATCTATATTTAAAGCATAAGTTCACCTTTTGTAACATGTTACACCCATATTCGGGTGGGGGTTGGTGCATTTGTAACATGTTACACCCTGAATATAGGTGTAACATGTTACAAAAGGTGGGGGACAGCTAGCCTTTGAAGCTGTCGGCTTGTAGTTCTTAGTGAATTACCAGGGCGCTGTTATATGCTGTAGGTAGTTCATTGAGTCATTGGGGGATAGTTACTAAAACTGGAACGCTCACAATCTGGTGCAGCTGTGCATGGTAGACAATCAGCTTCTAACCTCAGTTTGTTCAATGAAGCTTTGGCAATATAACCTGGAAGCTGATTGGTTTCTCTGCAAAAGTGAGCCTAATTTTACACTCTCCAGCTTTAGTAAATAAGCCCCATTGTGTATCTGCCTGCTCATATTGGAGATATGGGCACACAGCTACACAGACAGTCTGCAGGAGCATGGCATTACACCCATGATCTGCTTTTCAAGCTTCAAAAAACAAAAACAAAAACTTTTTTTCCTGCAAAAAAGTGTGTAATATATATATATATATATATATGTGTTATATTTATTTATTTATTTATATATATATATATATATATAAAAACTTTTTGTAAAGATGAACTTTATCCTTTAACGTGCATGCTTTACAGGCTTACTTGTAGTTTGTAGCTGAACTGCAGCCTTATGCCGCGTACACACGACTGGTTTTGCCGTCGGAATAAACTCCGAAGGTTTCTGCGATGGAACTCCGACGGAATTCCATTCAATCGGTCTTGCCTACACACGGTCAATCCAAAGTCCGGCCATCCCGAACGAGGTGACATACAACACATACGACAGGACTAGAAAAAGGAAGTGCAATAGCCAGTAGCCAATAGCTTCCGTCTCGTACTTGCTTCAGAGCATGCGTCGTTTTTGGTCCGTCGGTACAGCATACAGTCGATTTTCCCGATAGGAATTGGTTCCGTTGGAAATATTTAGAACATGTTCTATTTCTAGGTCCATTAGAATTTTCCAAAAAAAAGTCCAATGAGACATACACACGATCGGATTAGACGATGAAAAGCTTCCGTCTGACTTTTTCTGTCGGACATTCCGCTCGTGTGTACGCGGCTATAGGCTACTTTCACACTGCAGCGCCCGGCCGTTAGCACTAAAACGCTGCCTGTTTTATTGGGCGCTTTTCAGCCGCTGGTGGGTTGCTTTTAACCCTAAAGAAGGGGTTAAAAGCGCCCGTGTTGCAGTGCTTCCGAAGCGCTTTGGAAGGGGCGCTGCCCATTCATTTCAATAGGCAGGGCGTTTTGGGATTTCTGTATACAGTGATCCCAAACTGCCCCAAAGATGCTGCTTGCAGGACTTTTTCCTAACTTCCTGCAAGCGCACCGCCCCAGTGTAAAAAGTCACACTGAAATGAATGGGAGACGATTTTCAAGCGCTATTTCTAGCGCTAAAACGCCTGAAAACCGCCTCAGTGTGAAACTGGCCTTACTCTGCTTTCACTGCACTGTGTTGAACACAGATCCTAATGGGAGTATTTATCGCCACTTTAAGCAAGCTGCTAGCAGACTTTCATCAAGCTTCCAAGTGCTGTGGCCTGCTAGCAGCTTACTTAAAGTGACAATCGGCACTCCTATTGGGATCTGCGTTCAACATTTACAGACTGGAGCTGAATGGTACCTTCAACAAAACATGCTGAAAGCTCAGTAAATGCGTTGTCAAAGCTCCCTGTTCACACTGCTCTTGTATAAGCTGATGCTCATGTGAAACTGGTCTAATACTAAACCATGATACAACAAGATATCATATTCTTCGTATCCTTGGCACCCCACTGCTGCATGTCAAAATCCTCTTACCTGCATATGCTCTCTTCAATCCACATGCCCTTTATCCATCCCAGCAACAAGTCATCTTTGACGTATGTGCAGTTTGGTAAATAAATATGTTAGTTTCTATCGTAAGTATACCCATCCATAAAACCGTTTTCATTTCCGGCACGTGCCGGAAATTTAACACTCCCATTGGTTGTGCTCTGAACCAAACTGTCAAACCATACAATGGCTGGTGTCATAATTGATCACATGTGCAGCATCTTGGCAGTTGTAGATTAAACAAAGATGGCAGCTTCCTTGGCTGAAAACGATAGGGGGGTTTACTTACACTTAAACTCAATCAACCTGAATCAGATTTTGCCCACCTTGGATAATCAGGCTCTTTGAAATGAGTGAAAAAATGTGGTTATCAGTGAAATTGCTGTCAAAATAAATCTTCAGCAGTTGTTCCAATGGGAAACCAGCGGCTGTGAACTGCTAAACCCCATGATTGCATTTTTACACTGCCTTATGAAAAAAGATTCAGCTTGTGCCAGTGCATGTGTAAGATATAGGGATGCAGGGATTTATTTTTATGTAGATGCCTACCTTTTTCCCCATCCAGTATGCTCATTCTGTTAGCTCAGAATGACTGGTGACATTGGCCACATAGCACAGGGCAAGTGTAAAATAGCTACCATTGTAGTGTTGATATAGAGTTCTCAACCAGGGTTCTGTAGAACCCTAGGGTTCCCATAAAAGGTTGCTGAGGGTTCCTTGAGCTGTAACTGATTGACCTTCCATTTGATGGCGGCTTGATAGTTTACATGTTCAGTGGCACTTGACAGAGCCAACAGCATGACACCAATGATCTTTGTAACTGTCAGTTATGGTGGCCTTCTGGCCACAATCTAAAGGGCATATCCCCAACTGTCCCCTTTTGATGACTTTCATTTTAGAAGGGTTTCCCCAAGACCTGAAAATTTACTTCAAGGGTTTTTCTGGAGTAAAAAGGTTAAGAAAGGCTGTTCTAGAGTGACGACATCCAGTCAAATTAGGTGTCACAGATGTACATAGGAATCTCCTGTTCCTTGATTATCATGGTGGTGCTTCATACAGTGGTATGATATTACACTGATGACACTGTGACTCCACAGCCTGCAAGAAAATATATCTTTGGTACAGTACTACCTAAAGTTCCATAATGATGTCAATTTTGACCTGTATGAAAGCGATTTATGGTTTATTTACGGGAATGCATGTTTCATGCTCTGTGGCTCTTTTAATCATATGGGCATAGCAGAAAGTACAGATATGCTGTGTTGACATATTACGGTTCCAGTGCAGGCATTCAGCATGTGTATTCCATCTGGGGCCACATTTGTACGCATAATTGGGTAGCCCTGCCTGTTGTTGACAGTGTGTGTCCCAGCATGACTGTTGTGTTGTAGTATATCACAGAACGTGTGTGACATTAATACATGCCAGTGTGTATTTAGCAGCCTGTTTTCTCTCATGGGGTTGATCTCATTGACCTTCAAGATTTGAAGGGCAGAAGCTGCGTAACTCCTGGGAGCCTTGCCACAGACCGTGTCAGCCCATGCAGGCAGGAGCATACCATTATTTCAGAGGGAGTTCATGTGACAGCCCAGTAGTGGAAATAATAACATGGGATAATAAAAGGGACACCACATTACCATGGCCTTGTCCCCCCTACTGCCTGGTTCATACCAAATGGCAGAGAAAAGGTCTAGGGAGGAGCGTGTGGAGAACACAGTGTTTTCCTAGTATATCAAGACGCCAGAACAAGACTCTGCTCATTAGCATTGTTTTTAAGGTGTGGTGAATTCATGAGCTGATGAAAAATTTTACAAGGGGTTATATTGCAACTTTCCACTGCACTCCTTATTTTTTTTTTTAATTTTGTTTATTTTTTTTTCTGTAGCATGTGGTTTATTTTCACCTACAATGGAGTACTGCACGTCCTACAGTAACTGTACTTACAGTTCACTTTTCAGAGAAAATTTTTGGTAATTGTTAGAGCAAATAAAAATAGTATTACTTTATTCCACTGTGTGGTTACAACAACAATAATACAGCCACAATCACTGTGTAAACTACAGAAATTTCTAAATGGACACTGTTTTTTTCTTTAAAATATAGTATTCTTTTCTTTACAACAGGGGTAGGCAACGCCCGTCACGCAAAGCCTCTTTTGCCGCCACTCGACTCCCTCCCCATCAGCAGAGCAGCGCAGGGAAGTGTCAGTGAGACACTAATGTATTCTAATTTCAGAGTTCCCCACACCGCACCTGCACTACGGGGGAGGCTCTGTGCCCCCACACATTGTAAAAGATGGGAAACATTGTTTGGTTCTCTAACTTTGCTGTAGCTGTGATCGTCCTCTTTTGTGATGGGGAAGAGATTGGGTGCAGGCGCTAGGGGGGGGCCTTCCCTGTTTCCAGGAGGAGAAGGACTGCCATTGGCTACTACTAAAGCCAATCGCAGTCCTGCAACCCCTGTCCACCATCTGGAGGATGATGACTTGCTTGGTTGCCACTACCAATCTCAGAAAGAGGAGATTTCACTGTGATTGAGAAAACCACAATCAGGTGACAGTTTGTGGAATTACTGTTGAGCTCCTGTGAACTTTGTTGAAATAATTCCTTAACCTTTGCGTCACTTACTACTGAACCCCTCTGCACTCTGTGTCCCTTTTTAAGCACTTCAGCCCTGGAAGATTTTACCCCCTTCCTGACCAGAGCACTTTTTGCGATTCGGCACTGCGTCGCTTTAACTGACAATTGCGCGGATGTGCAACGTTGTACCCAAACAAAATTGATGTCCTGTTTTTCCCACAAATAGAGCTTTCTTTTTGGTGGTATTTGATCGCCTCTGCGGTTTTTATTTTTGCGCTATAAACAAAAAAAGAGCAACTATTTTGAAAAAACGCGTTATTTTTTACTTTTTCCTATAATAAATATCCCCCAAAAAGATATTTAAAAAAAACTTTTTTTCCCTCAGTTTAGGCCGGTATGTATTCTTCTACATATTTTTGGTAAAAAAAATCGCAATAAGAGTATATTGATTAGTTTGCGCAAAAGTCATAACGTCTACAAAATAGGGGATAGATTTATAGCATTTTTGTTATTTATTGTTTACTAGTAATGGCGACAATCTGCGATTTTTTTTTTTTTTTTTTTTTTTTTTTTTTTTTTTATATCGTGACTGCGACATTATGGCGGACACATTGGACAATTTTGACACATTTTTGGGACCATTGGCATTAATACAGTGATCAATGCTATAAAATTGCATTGATTACTGTAAAAATGTCACTGGCAATGAAGGGGTTAACACTAGGGGTGATCGTGGCGTTAACTATGTTCCCTGGGAGGTGATTCTAACTGAAGGGGGAGGGGACTGACTAGAGGAAGTGACGGATCGTGGTTCCTAGCTAATAGGAACACACGATCTGTCACTCCTGTCACACACTCGTCCCTGTTCTGTTTCTCCTGCTCACGATCGCTCGTGGCTGGCGGTCATCACGACCATCGGCTACAAGCACCGGCGCCCCCGCTGTGCAGCGGTCACGCGCGCCTGCTATCCCCACCTCGCGAGCAGAAGTATAGCTACGACGGCTCGCGCAGGGGAGGCAACCTGCCGCAGTATAACTGCAGCGGTTGGTTGGGAAGCGGTTAAGCCACAGCCAGTATTCAGCGCAATGAAAATCACACCCAACCACTTTTTCTCAGCTGCGGGGGCCCAACTTATGATCCTGCACACAGGCCCACTGCTTTCAGAAAATGCCCCTGACCTGAGCTCATCATTGCGCATCCATTCCAGATGCTTGTATGTGACATCACATACATTACATACATCACATATAAGCACGTGGGCTGGATGCGAGAGGGGATCAGCAGGATGAGTGTGCCAGGACAGATTGATGTGTCTCATCTCTGCTTCCTTTCACCTCTCTGCATATCACACACATCATAGATGAGAAGAGGGTACAGCAGTGGGGAAAATGAGCAGGAGGGGTTCAGAGGTGGGCCAGATGAGCAGGGGGGTTCAGTGTTGGGCCAAATGAGCAGGAGGTGTTCAGAGGTGGGCCAGATGAGCAGGTGGGGTTTGGTGTTGGGCCAGATGAGCAGGTGGGGTTTGGTGTTGGGCCAGATGAGCAGGGGGGGTTTGGTGTTGGGCCAGATGAGCAGGGGGGGTTTGGTGTTGGGCCAGATGAGCAGGGGGGGTTTGGTGTTGGGCCAGATGAGCAGGGGGGGTTTGGTGTTGGGCCAGATGAGCAGGGGGGGTTTGGTGTTGGGCCAGATGAGCAGGGGGGGTTTGGTGTTGGGCCAGATGAGCAGGGGGGGTTTGGTGTTGGGCCAGATGAGCAGGGGGGGTTTGGTGTTGGGCCAGATGAGCAGGGGGGGTTTGGTGTTGGGCCAGATGAGCAGGGGGGGTTTGGTGTTGGGCCAGATGAGCAGGGGGGGTTTGGTGTTGGGCCAGATGAGCAGGGGGGTTTGGTGTTGGGCCAGATGAGCAGGGGGGGTTTGGTGTTGGGCCAGATGAGCAGGGGGGGTTTGGTGTTGGGCCAGATGAGCAGGGGGGGTTTGGTGTTGGGCCAGATGAGCAGGGGGGGTTTGGTGTTGGGCCAGATGAGCAGGGGGGGGTTTGGTGTTGGGCCAGATGAGCAGGGGGGGTTTGGTGTTGGGCCAGATGAGCAGGGGGGGTTTGGTGTTGGGCCAGATGAGCAGGGGAGGTTTGGTGTTGGGCCAGATGAGCAGGGGGGGTTTGGTGTTGGGCCAGATGAGCAGGGGGGGTTTGGTGTTGGGCCAGATGAGCAGGGGGGGTTTGGTGTTGGGCCAGATGAGCAGGGGGGGTTTGGTGTTGGGCCAGATGAGCAGGGGGGGTTTGGTGTTGGGCCAGATGAGCAGGGGGGGTTTGGTGTTGGGCCAGATGAGCAGGGGGGGTTTGGTGTTGGGCCAGATGAGCAGGGGGGGTTTGGTGTTGGGCCAGATGAGCAGGGGGGGTTTGGTGTTGGGCCAGATGAGCAGGGGGGGTTTGGTGTTGGGCCAGATGAGCAGGGGGGGTTTGGTGTTGGGCCAGATGAGCAGGGGGGTTTGGTGTTGGGCCAGATGAGCAGGGGGGGTTCGGTGTTGGGCCAGATGAGCAGGGGGGGTTCGGTGTTGGGCCAGATGAGCAGGGGGGGTTCGGTGTTGGGCCAGATGAGCAGGGGGGGTTCGGTGTTGGGCCAGATGAGCAGGGGGGGTTCGGTGTTGGGCCAGATGAGCAGGGGGGGTTCGGTGTTGGGCCAGATGAGCAGGGGGGTTTCGGTGTTGGGCCAGATGAGCAGGGGGGTTTCGGTGTTGGGCCAGATGAGCAGGGGGGGTTCGGTGTGGGGCCAGATGAGCAGGGGGGTTCGGTGTTGGGCCAGATTTGCTGGGGGCAGTTGTGTGAAGGGTCATGAATTGGGGTTCATCTGAGATGTGGAGTTGCAGGAATTGGGGCTGATCTGAGGCGTGAGAATGCAGGATGGTAATTTCTCACTACTAGTAGTTTACAGCATTTACTTTATAAAAAATCCTTTTCGTGATTGAGAGTGTGAAGTTGACATTTTTTTTGTTATAAAATCGTCACTCTCAATTTCTTTGAAAACATTTTTCGGCACACTGTGCTCAAAAGGTTGCCTACCCCTGCTCTACAACATATGTTAATGATTTTAATGCTGAACTCAGGGAATAAGGAAAATGTACCCTACCCTTAGTCCCCGTTACCAGCTCTGGTGCTGTCCTCTTGGGGCTGTGGGCGACCCCTTTGTATTTTTACATACAATGCGGGGCTAGTAATTTTTGTACGTGGAGGGGGCAGGAGTGCCACCGCACTGTAGTGCCCTAGAGTGGAGACTTCACTCAACCTATCGCCCAAATCAAGAGAGCCTGCTGGAGCGGGGAGTAAAGTTAGTGTGCCCATGGGGTTGCTGAGCGTAGTAGTTCCACCTGTAACCCTGCCCAGCCTGGCATTCATTTCCAGTCACACATTCCCAGACAATGAACAGTCCATGAGCTTGTTTTTGTTTTATTGGGGGATTTAACTTGGGGGGGAAAAGGGACATGGGATGCCCAGTTAATTGATCTTGTTAGATTGAACAAAGGATTTTTGAATCCATATTGGCAGTCTCTAAAGCTCCATACTCCTCCAGCACATCGCTTGAGTAAACTCCACTTTCTCTACTGCCAAATCCTAGATTACTTACACAGCTAGCGCACGGTTAGGCCACACTCTGGATAAGTCCCAATTGTTCAATGTCCGCCATTTGCTGGCAGGGGTCTGCAGTCCCCTTTGGTGTAGCAACCAATATCGATGAAAAAGAAAACCTTTTAGTGCTACCTGAATCTTGGTGGACTACTGGTCCCAGTTAGTCCTGTGGAAGTCCTGCCAACCCTCCAGGCTGCAGAAACCTAACTAACACCAGCAACATCACAGTCTCTTCCTCTGGATCTTCTCACTGTGCCGGTCACTCAGCGACCCTGGAATGGATCCCTCCTGACGACTTGCCTGGCAATGTTTCCCGCTGTCCTTCTTCTCCTGTTCAGGACACCCCACTCTAATGTTGTACCCCCCCCCCAGCCGTTGGTGGTGCGGCACTACCCCCCCACGGCACTAACACACTCCCCCACTACCACCCACTGTCCTTACCTTGGATGTGGGTGGTGAGAGTGTGGCGGGCTTGGGGAAAGCTGCTCCGGTGTCCTCTCCTGGAGCAGCTTCTGCTGTGTCTCCTCTTTCTCCCCCTCCGGGCACTAGGCTTCCAATAGGATCACCAGCAGTTTTGGCCAATTGGGAAACAGGTTTTATACCTGCTTCCCGATTGGCTGGGAGGAGAATTGGTGTTGCAACAGCGGATTTTCATTCGCTATTGCAACACACCTAGGTGGGCTCCAGACGTAATGCTCTGCGTCCCGAGTCCACCCTATTTTGAAGCCTATTAGAGCCTATGGTTCTAATCAGTGCTTCAAAAAACAAACAAACCCTGGCCGCTGTAATTCATATACCCGGTGACCCGAAAGGGGCCAGACACATGAATAGAGGATGGATGCAGCAGCAGTGGATAGATTAATGTTTTGCATGAATCTATCCATTATGCATATAGGGGATGGCGAGGGTAGGGGGGCGGCACCCGGGCGCCTCGAATGGATGGGTTGTCCCTGATGGAGTGGTTCCTGCCCAGCTCCAGGCCCAAGGTCACCCCCCTCTGAAAGGGGGCTCCCTCAAAAGCCCTGACAGCCTAACACTCCATCGCTCAGTTAATCCACCCACAAACAACCACCCCAGCAAGCTGACCCAGGATATATATAGGAGGCCTGCCCCCTGCCAATCCTAGTTGGGGATTGGTCAGGGCTCCCAGATACAACTCATGCCACTCCAATCTCTCCCCCACCTCTTTTCAGGAACCTTACAGAAACCAGAGGGAGGCGCCAGAGAGACAAAGCCACATGTCAGTCACCTTCAGTCATCTTAATCTCAAACCACTCCCAGCCCCAAGATTAAAAACAAAAAGGCCTAGCTCACTGCTAGGCCTGCCTAAATTTACCTGCACTGGCTGTAAAAACAAAACGACTTCCTCGAGCACAACCTACCTGAAATAGAGGGTGCTGAGACCTGCAGAGCGGAAGGCCCCACTTCAAGGACACATTTTGCCTGATTCCCAGAGTCCAGCTATAAAGTGCATGAGAAAGGGAAATGTAGTCAGATCTTATACTGTGAGACACCGAGGAATTGAAAATGAAGATAGATGATGGTTCTAGGATTGCATTTGAAAGGAAATGACAGACCCCTTCTATCTGGGACAAAACAAAGGCACACTGATCATGTAAAGTCATAGTTAATGTAATGGTATCTTATGTGTGAACATTAGCTCTTTCCTGCCATTAGTGTATAATTTACCTTTTATGTCAATATTGATTCAGTAATTATTTGGCATCTCCTGCTCTCTGGCTAATCTACATACATTTATGACACAGAAAGCATTGTGATCGTGCTGTAACCCAGAGCAATTCCTGTCAGCCATAGTAAGATCAGAACATTTTTCTGGTTGGTTGCTGAAGGTTTCAAGACAAACAAAAGTAAAGACCACCCCACAGCTGGAGAGTTGCAATGATGACTTCTGCGAAAGAAGTGTATTATACAAAATCATCATTAACAAGATCAGCTATGATTAAAGAGGTAGTGAATGCTGGAAGATGTGTCTAAGAAAAATGAAGCCAGGCAGAAGGTAAATGACTAGTCACCAGTATTCCCTGTGGTCTGTCTGCAGCTGATCCTTTCCCCTTAATAAAGATGGCCATAGAAAGATTTTTTGTTTTTCGTTCAGCCAGTAGACTGAATGAAATAAAGCAAACGATTTCCTCCATCCATATATTCAATTTCAATAGAAGAATACTCCCCACTGAGACATTGTATTCTGACAGCAGAGTCTCCTCCACTGTCAGAATACACTGATCAGTGGCTGCAGCTGCTGATCAAGAAATATTTTCCAACAAGCCCAAACAAAAGAAGTTGTTTGCTAGATTGAATTCTTTCAAGCGGGAGCAGACACACATGGGTTGGCCAGTCCCTGCTAAACCCTCCAGATTTTAATCTTTTTGTGGCCAGCTTAACTCGCTATACCATGTTCTGCACTGTGTCACTGTGTGGAGGTGGCCATCTTGGTAGATGCTGGGGTTTGCTTTCTCATATCAAAGTCTCCAGCAAGGAGAAAAGTGAGCAGCGCAGTAGTGATATCACCAGATCTCCTGATACTGCGAGGCAGAAGGGTCTTAGACCTCATACTGCAGATAGATAGCTATAGGTCTGTAGGCCTAGGCACGGTCACATACCAGGAAGTGTACTGCTATTTTTCAGTAGGACTGAGGGACTTTGTTCCACATCGGGGACAGTCCCTCAGAATCAGGGACAGTTGGGAGCTATGCCTTTTTACTTATTGAGTTTAGTTGTACCTAAAGTAACATGGAATGTATACAGTATCTCACAAAAGTGAGTACCTCTACATTTTTGTAAATATTTTATCTTTTCATGTGACCACACTGAAGAAATGACACTTTGCTACAATGTAAAGTAGTGAGTGTACAGCTTGTATAACAGTGTAAATTTGCTGTCCCCTCAAACAAACTCAATACACAGCCATTAATGTCTAAACCACTGGCAACGAAAATGAGTACGCCCCCAAGTGAAAATGTTCAAATTGGGCCCATTTAGCCATTTTCCCTCCCCAGTGTTATGTGACTCATTAGAGTTACAAGGTTTCAGGTGTGAATGGGGAGCAGGTGTGTTAAATTTGGTGTTCTCGCTCTCACTCTCTCATACTGGACACTGGAAGTTCAACATGGCACCTCATCGCAAAGAACTCTCTGAGGATCTGAAAAAAAGAATTTTTGCTGTGCATAATGACGGCCTAGGCTATAAGAAGATTGCCAAGACCCTGAAACTGAGCTGCAGCATGGTGGCCAAGACCATACAGCGGTTTACTAGGACAGGTTCCACTCAGAACAGGCCTTGCCATGGTCGAACAAAGAAGTTGAGTGCATCAAATTGGTCTGCATGGCTGTTGTCATAGAAAGGAAGCCTCTTCTAAAGATGATGCCCATGAAAGCCTGCAAACAGTTTGCTGAAGACAAGCAGACTAAGGACATGAATTACTAGACCCATGTCCTGTGGTCTGATGAGACCAAGATAAATGTATTTGGTTCAGATGGTAACCGGTAATGGCAACCAGGTGAGGCATACAAAAACAAGTGTGTCTTGCCTACAGTAAAGCATGGTGGTGGGAGTGGCATGGTCTGGGGCTGCATGAGTGCTTCCGGCACTGGGGAGCTACAGTTCACTGAGGGAACCATGAATGCCAACATATATTGTGAGATACTGAAGCAGAGCATGATCCCCCTCCCTTCAGAGACTGGGCTGCAGGGCAGTATTCTAACATAACGACCCCAAACACACCTCCAAGACGACCACTGCCTTGCTAAAGAAGCTGAGGGTAAAGGTGATGGACTGGCCAAGCATGTCTCCAGACCTAAACCCTATTGAGCATCTGTGGGGCATCCTCAAACGGAAGGTGGAGGAGCGCAAGGTCTCTAACATCCACCAGCTCCGTGATGTCGTCATGGAGGAGTGGAAGAGGACTCCAGTGGCAACCTGTGAAGCTCTGGTGAACTCCATGCCCAAGAGGGTTAAGGCAGTGCTGGAAAATAATGGTGGCCACACAAAATATGGAGACTTTGGGCCCAATTTGGACATTTTCACTTAGGGGTGTACTCACTTTTGTTGCCAGCAGCTTAGACATTAATGGCTGTGTGAGTTTTTTTTTGAGGGGACAGCAAATTTACACTGTTGGGCTTCATGTACACGGCACGTTGTTTAACCTCTCCTGAACTATTTAACTTGACAGCTAGAAATCGTCTAAACGTTTCTATTCTGCATTCCAAAAAATGCTTCTAAACTCAACTGCCTAGAAACTACTATAAATGACCCTGTGTACATGTACTGATAAGATAACAGAGGAGAGTTCAGGGGCAGCTGAAAAAAATGCCCAACTGCTCCTTAACGTCCGTTTACCAGCAGCCGTGTACATTAGGTACAGTGTACATACAAGCTGTACACTCACTACTTTACATTGTAACAAAGTGTCATTTCTTCAGTGTTTTTTACATGAAAAGATTTTTTTAAAAAATTACAAAAATGTGAGGGGTGCACTCACCAATGTGACGATCAATATACAGCATCTCACAAAAGTAAGTTCTACTGATGCAGTGATAGCTCAGGAAGAAATTACAATAAAAACCCAGTAAACATCACCAAGAGAAAAGGTGCACAGGTAAAGGTGATAATTAAGGTGCTCCATAAAATATTCTGCAGTACGAATGTATAAAACAGAGAGCTATTTCAAAAGCAGTTTTGCTAAAGCAAATATTATTCTGGTAAAAAAGAAGAGCCTCCCAGATTATAGAAAGTCCAAGAAAAATCACAGCAACCACCAGCTTTTAAAGTGTATGTAAACTCTAATGCCCAGTGCACACGGTCGGATTTTCCAACGGAAAATGTCCGATAGGAGCTTGTTGTCGAAAATTCCCACCGTGTGTGGGCTCCATCGGACATTTTCCATCGGATTTTCCGACACACAAAGTTGGAGAGCAGGAGATAAAATTTTCAGACAACAAAATCTGTTGTCGGAAATTCCGATCGTGTGTACACAAATCCGACGGACAAAGTGCCACGCATGCTCAGAATAAATAAAGAGATGAAAGCTATTGGCCACTGCCCCGTTTATAGTCCAGACGTACGTGTTTTACGTCACCGCGTTCAGAACGATCGGATTTTCCGACAACTTTGTGCGACCGTGTGTAGACAAAACAAGTTTGAGCCAACATCCGTCTGAAAAAATCCTAGGATTTTGTTGTCGGAATGTCCGAACAAAGTCCGACCGTGTGTACGCCCTATTAGGCCTCATGCACACTTAAGCTAAAAAATGCTAGCGTATTACAGCATGGTTTTTTTTTATACATGGGAAGCGCATTGAAATATTTTTAGCGCTAAAACGCCTGTAAAACGCATCAGTGTGAAGGTGGCCTTAGGCCCCTTTCACACTTATACGACTTGTCCCACGATTTTGTACTGCAAAATCGTATGACAAGTCATTCTCCATGATTTTCAATGACTACCATTCATATTGGCACGACTTTAAGTCGTGCCGACTTGAAAGTAGTCCCTGCACTACTTTGGTCCAACTTCTATGCGAGTTGTACTCCATAGACCTCAATGTTAAACCCTGAAGTAGCATGCAAGTCGTGCCTGAATATTATATAGACACGACTTCAGCACGACTTTGTAAGCACAAGCCTGACTCGCTGATCGGGAAAGGAAAACTTTTCTTTCCTTTCCCGATGAGCGACAGGCAGTGCTGACAGCTGTCTGGTATGAATCCAGAGGGGGAACGCTGCGCCAAGTTTTAAATAAAAAAACCGGCGTGGGTTCCCCCCCAGGGGCATACCAGGCCCTTAGGTCTGGTATGGATCTAAGGGGAACCCCCTACGCCGAAAAATCGGCGTGGGGTCCCCCCCAAAATCCATACCAGACCCTCATCCGAGCACGCAGCCCGGCCGGTCAGGAATGGGGGTGGGGACGAGCTAGCGGCCCCCCCTCCTGGACCGTACCAGGCCGCATGCCCTCAACATGGGGGGGGTGGGTGCTTTGGGGCATGGGGGGCACCCTGCGGCCCCCCCACCCCAAAGCACCTTGCCCCCATGTTGATGAGGACAAGGGCCTCTTCCCGACAACCCTGGCCGTTGGTTGTCGGGGTCTGCGGGCGGGGGGCTTATCGGAATCTGGGAGCCCCCTTTAATAAGGGGGCCCCCAGATCCCGGCCCCCCACCATATGTGAATGAGTATGGGGTACATGGTACCCCTACCCATTCACCTAGGGGAAAAAAAGCATCAATAAAAACACAGTACACAGGTTTTTAAAATAATTTATTAGGCAGCTCCGGGATCTTCTTCCGACTTCGGGGGTCCTCTTCTGACTTCGGGGGTCTCTCCGGCGTCCGCATCTTCTGCCGGCTCCACCACTATCTTCTGGCGCTCTTTTGCCAGCGGTGGTCCGGACCTCTGGATCGTCTTCTTCCCTCTTTTCTTCCAGAGATGTTGACACGACGCTCTCTCCAGCCAGAATGGTCTCTGTGCGCTCCGCAACTGACTTATATAGGCGGTGGCCCCGCCCCCTTATGCCGTCACAGTCCCTGGGCATGCTGGGACTGTGACGTTTTAGGAGGCGTGGTCACTGGGTGAGGACCACGCCCCCTTATGACGGCACAGTCCCAGCATGCCCCGGGACAGTGACCTCATAGGGGCGGGGCCACCGCCTATATAAGTCAGTTGCGGAGCGCACAGAGACCATTCTGGCTGGAGAGAGCGTCGTGTCAACATCTCTGGAAGAGAAGAGAAGAGGGAAGAAGACGATCCAGAGGTCCGGACCACCGCTGGCAAAAGAGCGCCAGAAGATAGCGGTGGAGCCGGCAGAAGATGCGGACGCCGGAGAGACCCCCGAAGTCAGAAGAGGACCCCCGAAGTCGGAAGAAGATCCCGGAGCTGCCTAATAAATTATTTTAAAAAACCTGTGTACTGTGTTTTTTATTGATGCTTTTTTTCCCTAGGTGAATGGGTAGGGGTACCATGTACCCCATACTCATTCACATAGGGTGGGGGGCCGGGATCTGGGGGCCCCCTTATTAAAGGGGGCTCCCAGATTCCGATAAGCCCCCCGCCCGCAGACCCCGACAACCAACGGCCAGGGTTGTCGGGAAGAGGCCCTTGTCCTCATCAACATGGGGACAAGGTGCTTTGGGGTGGGGGGGGCCGCAGGGTGCCCCCCATGCCCCAAAGCACCCACCCCCCCATGTTGAGGGCATGCGGCCTGGTACGGTCCAGGAGGGGGGGGGCCGCTAGCTCGTCCCCACCCCCATTCCTGACCGGTCGGGCTGCGTGCTCGGATAAGGGTCTGGTATGGATTTTGGGGGGACCCCCACGCCGATTTTTCGGCGTAGGGGGTTGCTCTTACAATTCATACCAGACCTAAGGGCCTGGTATGTCCCTGGGGGGGAACCCACGCCAGTTTTTTTATTTAAAACTTGGCGTGGAGTTTCCCCTTATGATTCATACCAACTACTGTATGTTTTAATTTGTTAATGCCAAAAACGTGGCAAAGTAGTACTGCTCCCAAATCGCGGTAAAATCGCGGCAAAATCGCGGTAAAATAGCGGCAAAATCGCGGCCGCAAAATCGCGGTAAAATCGTGCGACTTTGAAGTCGTATAAGTGTGAAAGGGGCCTTAATCTGTGAAAATTACCATTTAAAAAAAAACAAAAAAAAAACACTTATGTTTTTCTCTTATCGAACGAGTAAGACAAAGTATTCATCTTGTGTATTGAATCCAGTGCTTTCTGTGCCCTTTGCATTGTTTTCTTAAGCAGTCTTTCTTTCTGCCCAGGCTCCCACTGTGGAAATCCCTATGTAGATGAGGCAGTGGGGGGGATTTGTAGTCCTAACTTCCTGTGTTTTCTAATGCTGCGTACACACGGTCGGATTTTCAGACGGGAAATGTTTGATGGGAGCTTGTCGGAAATTCCAACCGTGTGTGGGCTCCATCGGACATTTTCCGACGGAATTTCCAACAAACAAAATTTGAGATCTAGATCTCAAATTTTCCGACAACAAAATCCGTTGTCGTAAATTCCGATCGTGGGTACACAATTCCGAAGCTCAGAATCAAGCAGAAGAGCTGTACTGGCTATTGCACTTCATTTTTCTTGACGTTCGGAATTTCCGACAAGATTTGTGTGACCGTGTGTATGCAAGACAAGTTTGAGCCAACATCCGTCGGCAAAAATCCATGGATTTTGTTTTCGGAATGTGCGATCGTGTGTACGAGGCATAAGGGTGGTAATGCTGCTTCTCCATAGATAGTTTGAGTGAGGGGCAACAGTAGGGGCCAGTTGGGCTCTCCTACAGGCAGAAGTCAGCAGACCTTATAACCTTATCAGCGTGTTTCTTCTGTCACATTGTCCAATCAGCTATTTATTTTTGACCAATCTGTGCTGGTGCTACAGTGGTCATCGAGGACCTGGCTGTGTTTTCTATCCACAGTGAATAGCGGGGGAAACAGGCATTCAGTACTTTTGGCACTGTCCAGTTGAATCGCTCTTCAGAGGGCATTTGACAGGCGATGAGAAGGTGTTATGTCATCTCCACTGCCTGTTTTAACCCCTGAAGACCCACACTATTGTGTGTGCGTTGCACATGTTGTCAGGGCACTAGCGGTATGGCCCCATTCAGGTGAATGGGTAGCATTTAGCAGGCAGTACTGTCTGCTAATTGTTGCGACACGTGGACACCCCCATCCGCTGCCTTTGCAGCATAAGGGGGAGCGATTGGAGGTGGTAAAAATGTGTCTCAGCTGTGTTTTTTTACCGCCATCATTTTAGTGGATATGTGCAACTATGCAATGTAAGGGTCTGTCTGATTTAATAGAAATTGGATTGATTGCATAGGTAGGCCCTCACTTTACATGGTTTTGGTAAATCAAAAGCAGATTCTACAGAGATTTGTATAATCATTTTGTAAGGTCTATAGAACTGGGGCAATAATATAATACCGAATAAGCCTAATGGAGATCACAAATGCCATTGTCGTTTCTTACCTACTTTTAATTTGAAAAAAAGTGTGTGTGATATATAGAGATATAGACAGACATACATACACACTATAGCACCAAAAGTATTGCCAAACCTGCCTTTACACACACAAACTTTAATGAGATCCCAGTCTTAGTCTGTAGGGTTTAATATTGGCCACATTTGTGCTTTCAGGCAATGATGTGGACGAGAAGGCCTGGCTCATTCTCCGCTCTAATTCATCCCAAAGATGTTCTATCAGGTTGAGGTCAGGACTCTGTGCAGACCAGTCAAGTTCCTCCACCCCAAACTCACTCATCCATGTCTTTATGGACCTTGCTTTGTGTACTGGTCCAAATAATTTGGTGGAGGAGGGATTATGGCGTGGGGTTGTTTTTCAAGAGTTGACCTTGGCCTTTTAGTTCCGATGAGGGGAACTCTTAAAGCGGAGTTCCACACAAAAATGGAACTTCCACTTTTCGGAGCCCTCCCCCCCTCCGGTGTCACATTTGGCACCTTTCAGAGGGGAGGGGGGTGCAGATACCTGTCTAAGACAGGTATTTGCACCCACTTCCGGCATAGACTCCCATGGGAGTCTACGCCTCTTCCCGTCCCCTCCGCGCTGTCTCCTGGGAAACGCACAGTTCCCAGGAGAGAGCGGGGACCACTTACGATGCGCAACGCGACTCGCGCATGCGCAGTAGGGATCCGGGAAGTGAAGCCGCAACGCTTCACTTCCTGATTCCCTCACCTAGGATGGCAGCGGCAGCTGCCGAGAACCGAGCGGGTTCTCAGCGTCCCCTGCCGACATCGCTGGACCCTGGGACAGGTAAGTGGCCATGTATTAAAAGTCAGCAGCTGCAGTATTTGTAGCTGCTGGCTTTTAATTTTTTTTTTTTTTTTTTTGGCGGTGTGGGTGGACCCCCGCTTTAAGGCATCAGCATACCAAGACATTTTGGACAATTTTCATGCTCCCAACTTTGTGGGAACAGCTTGGGGATGGCCCCTTCCTGTTCCATCATGACTGCACAAAGCAAGGTCCATAAAGACCTGAATGAGCGAGTTTGGGGTGGAGGAACTTGAGTTCTGACCTCACCCAGATGAATTTGTGATGAATTAGAGCAGGGGTCTCCAAACTATGGCCCTCCAGTTGTTCAGGAACTACAATTCCCATGCCTAGTCATTTCTGTGAATGTCAGAGTTTTACAAAGCCAAAGTCACGATACTTTGTGTGTGTGTGTGTGTGTGTGTGTGTGTGTGTGTATATATATATGTGTGTGTGTGTATATATATGTGTGTGTGTGTGTGTGTGTATGTGTGTGTATGTATGTATGTATGTATATGTATATATATGTATGTGTATGTGTATATATATATATATATATATATATATATATATATATATATATATATATATATATATATATATATATATATATATATATATATATTTATATATTAAAATTTCATATATGTTTGTTGCTTTCCTCACAGCAAAAATAAACTTGATAAATATAAGAGAATTGTGTGAGCTGTACTCAAGCTGATCAACACAATATCCGGTATTTGCTTCCTACATGATTAGGAAGCCTCATAAGGAGACAGATGCTTTACTGCCAACATGAACAATTTTCCACCATATGGATTTCTGGACAGATATCAGATATTGTTTTCTTTTACTTTCCATGTACAGAAAAAAAGAGATTTTAGCTGGCTGTTCTTTTTAATGCAAAGGATTTGATTGTTTTCAGGCATGTTTGACAGAAATTTTCCAGCATGTTGGACAACTGTAGGCTTGTAAACACGCTCGTCTCTCTGCGAAGAGCCATTTGCGATGGATCTCTTCTCGCCGGGGCGGTGCAAGTGTGGCTGACGGGTATTCCGGAGGTCATACTGCCACCTCCTGAATTTTTTTTTTTGACAGCCGAGCAGGCTTTTTGAGCAGGAACCCTTCGGAGAAACCGCGAGTGGCACAGCCTCATTAAATATGTTGTGTTTGGTGGTGGCAATGCCTGGCAGATGCAACAAGAGGGGTAGATTGTGTCACAAACCAATGCATTTCAGTGGTGCCATGTGTACATGCCTTTGTCCATTTTATTTTGGTCCATACATTGATACTTACATTTTTTTTTTTTTTTAAGATATTTTTATTGATTTCACAAACCAGTTGTACAAAACAAGCACAACAAACAACCACTTAATATGCTCGGTCAGTCATTAGTAAACAGCATCAATATGTAGCTCATATAAACAAAGACAGATATTGGTACATCAGCTGATATTTTTCACACAACTACCCATACAAGCAATTCGTCTGTATATAATAGTATTAATAATCTGCATAAATTATATACTCTCCTGGCGCGACCTGTAAATGCCCCAACCATGTATATCCTACAAGGTGAGGGTCAGAGGGCTAGCAAGCCACCTACCCCAAATTTTATTAAATGTTTTTGTCCGTTTCCTTCGTTCAAAGGTAAGTCTATACAGTGGTATAACATCATTGATTAATTTTAGCCATAGGGATTTCAAGGGTGTTTGTATACCCTTCCATGACAGCAGAATGGTCTTTCTAACATAAAAGTAGAGGATACGTAGTAATCTTTTGGCCTGTGATGATAGTTGTAAATCTCCAAAGATCCCTAACAGTCCATTTTTTTGGGTAGATGATATTGGGGAGGCCCAGGGCAGATGAGTTGAAAGAGCCCACTTCCACCCAGAAGTCCTGAACCACTGGACAGGTCCAGAAACAGTGCATGAAATCAGCACTCCCTCCACAACCACGGAAGCACTCAGTGGAGGACTTCAGCCCCATTTTGTGTAATCTGGCTGGGGTAAGGTGAGAGTGGTGAAAAAATGTAATCTGTATAACTCTATCCCTGGATGAGATGACCGTGGCTTTATATGTGTCTCTGAATTCAGTCCAGTCCTCCTCAGTAAATGAAATGTCCATGGATGTCCATTTTTCCTGCACTTTACTAAATTGGGGGTTAACGTCTGTCGTTAGGGCCGCATAGTAGGTAGAAATAAGCTTATTAGGGTCTGGTTGTCTTAGTAACCTCTCTAGCGGGGGTAAGTTAGTGGGATTCTTTAGTGAGCCAAACTGAGCTCGTATAGCATGCCTAAGTTGGTAATAGTGAAACAAATAAGAGCGTGGTAGGTCAAAGTCTAGTCTCAGTTGTTGAAAAGTTTTAAAACCTTGGGCATCATACAAATGACATAGGTATTTTATTCCCCTGGAGTACCAGCGCTTAGTGTCGGACAATGAATATAATTCCTGCAGAGTAGGGTTGAACCACAGGGGGTTATTTGGGGATGTTTCCCAGGAATGTCTAGAAATTTTTGTAACGATATATCGAAAAAGTGAGAGGGAAGTGGCCAGCATGGAGGTGCCTGGTCGATTTGGGACTTTACCTCTATAAACAATGTTATGTAGGGTTTCCATAGAAGACGCAGTGGCTCCTTCGGTGGTAGTGCATGCATTTGCCGAGACTGGGCATAGCCAGTCATGCACATGCACTAGCTGTGATGCTAAGTAATAAAGATAAAAAATTGGAAACGCCAACCCCGCCATGTGTGATGGCAATCTTAACGTCTCCAGTGCCACCCTGTGGGTCCCCCCACTCCACAGGAACGTTGTACAAATCGTATCTATCCTTTTAAAAATAGATTTGGGGATTTTGCAAGGGGAGTTAGCCAACACGTATAGCAGTTTTGGTAGGTAGATCATTTTAAGTAAACTTGCTCTTCCCATAAGATCCAGGGGCAGGTCCATCCACTGTCTAGTTTGTTCCTGTAATCGATTCAATATGGGGTCTAATTTGTTAGTAATGTAGGCGGATAGAGGCGATTGTACCAAAACCCCAAGGTATCAAAAGGAGGATACTACCTGTAAGTTGGAGTCTGGGTGGATCTGGAAGATTGCTGCAGAATCCAGAGGGAACAGGCTGGATTTGTCCCAGTTCACCCGGAATCCGGAGAAATCTCCAAACCTATTGATTTCAGCCAAAAGCGACTGAAGTGATGCGTTAGTATCTGCCAGATACACCAAGTTGTCGTCTGCATAGAGCGAAATACGCTCCTCAATGGAATCAATAGGCAGGCCTTTGATGGAAGGGGGATGTACAAATTCGTGCCGCTAACGGTTCCATAGCTAAGGCAAACAGAAGCGGGGATAGTGGGCATCCCTGCCTCGTGCCCCTTGTAATGGAGAATGACTAAGTGATTGAGGAGTTAACTCGCACTCGGGCTCGGGGGGATGCATAAAGTAGTCTAATCCATGCCACCATGTGAGGACCGAAACCATACACCTGCAACACCCGAAAGAGATATGGCCATTCCACGCTATCAAATGCTTTACATGTGTCTACAGACACAATGGCACGTGTACGGGAACACTCATGGGGGTATTGCAGGTTGTGGAATAATCTACGGATATTCATTCTGGTGGACCGTCCAGATATAAAACCCCCTTGGTCACTATTGACCAGAGATGTAACTACAGCATTTAAGCGGTTTGCAAGCACTTTTGCTAAGATCTTAACATCCACATTTATAAGGGATATTGGGCGGTATGATTCACATTTAAGTGGATCCTTGCGGGGTTTCAGCAGGAGCACGATCAAGGCTTCTCACATAGTGGGGGGAAGAATACCAGCATCCAAGGCCTTGTTATATGTACGTAGCAGAAATGGGCACAGTAGGTCCCTAAATTGTGAATACCATTCAGTGGGATAACCATCCAGCCCAAGAGTCTTGTGGGCTGGCATTTGAGCAATGGCCACTGCAATCTCTTCAACCGAGATGGGAGCCTCTAACATATCCCTCCCCTCAGTAGAAAGGGAGGGGAGAGATATGTCAGCAAGGTATTCGTTTAGCTGGGATTCAGTGTACTCAGCCCTGGAAGTGTAGAGTTCTGTATAGAAGTTTAAAAAAGTTTCCATAATATCCCCAGGAACCTCACTTATTTGACCTGTCTTAGTATAGATACGAGGAATAGATACCGGGGGACGATCAGGCCTTGTTAGATATGCTAAAAGGCGTCCAGCCTTATTACCATGTTCAAATGATTTCTGTGCCGTGTGTAACAATTTCTTTTTTGTAAGGTCTAACAGACGTATTTCATATTCCCTACGTTTCAATAGCCATGCTTCTCTTGTGTCAGAGGTCGGGTCAGAGGTATATGCAGATTCTGCTTGTACCATAGCGGCTTCAAGTTCCGCCGTGTGTTGTTGGTTATTTTTCCTCAAGGCCCCAGTGACAGACATAAAGGTGCCCCTCAATGTGGTCTTGAAGGCCTCCCACTCTATAGAAGGGTCCACTGTCCCTACATTGTCCCTCCAATACTCCCTGATATCTTGCCTACATGTTCCCTGTACCACCTCATCCTCCAGCCAATAAGAATTTAACCTCCAGATGGAAGGGCCAGAGCCCGGGAGGATGGTGAGGTCCACAGAAAGGGGAGCGTGGTCTGAAACCCCTCTAGGTAGGTATGAAACCGCAGCGACAAAGGGAAGAGTGCCTGCAGGGGCGAAGGCCATATCAATCCGAGACATAGTGCGGAACGAGTCTGAATGACAAGAAAACTGACTATCATCTGGGTGTTTCCAGCGCCATAATTCAGTAAGGTCATAAACTTGCATCCAGTTCAGAAGGGAGGGAAAATGTCTACCCCCACCCCCCAAGCGGTCCATGGCTGGATCCTGTATAGCATTAAAATCACCAATGTAGAGTAGAGGTCCGGGGGGTCTATTTAACAAGTAAAGTGACAATTTCGATAATACCTACGCCGAAAAAGGTGGGGGAATGTAAAGGTTTACAATAGTAAACGTTATTGAGGAGATTTGCAGAGTAAGTACGACATATCTCCCATTTGGATCTGTCTTGACTAGTAAAGTTTCTGCTGGAAGGGATTTAGCCACTAAGATAGAAACCCCCCTAGAGTAATTTGTATGTGTAGCGTGATAACCCTGAGCCAGCCATGAACGCCTAAGGGCCCTCACCCTAGTATCAGTTAGGTGGGTCTCCTGGAGACACACCACATGAGGACGGCACTTCTTTAGGACTGAAAAAACGAGCGACCGTTTTTGAGGGGCATTCAAACCTCTAGTGTTCCATGACACTATTTTTAAGGACCCTGTCACTGTAAGACAAACATTATATCATGGTCATAAGGACATGTAAACACATTCTTATCTAGTACCTCACAGGCTGCGCCAGGCCACATGCATTCAATTACATCTATACCATATTTCAAATATCTATGTTTACTCGAATCTGTATTATAGACAGACCAGAGTAAGCCAATAAACTGCTCCGAGCAACATCTATATAAATTGTAAAAAGGAAAAAAGGGAAAAAAAGGAAAAAAAAAGAAAAAAAGGCACAAAAAAGAGCGAACTGTGCTTGAAAAACCCATAACCCCCACCCCGCTAGGCCATCCCCAACTTAGCGAGCCTTGGATCCCGAAACCCAAATAGACCCCTCCTACCCCGTAAAAAAAGGGGGGGAAATGTTATTGAGGGTCCAACTATTCCGTGGTCACACCACTGTCCGGTGGGGAGGTAACGTGGAGGTCGGTGTGGTTCTCAACTGACAGTAGAAAAAATAAAGTTATGTCCTGATCCAGGATGTCGTTTCTGCACATTTTATGGGAGGACAAAAATAAGATCAGTCCTTCTTGATAACGAAGAAAAGAAAAAAAAAAAAAGGGGAAAAAACAGCAGGCCAAGTAGGAATGTTAAAGGTTGTTGCAGGATTACAGGTTTTTTTGTAGGACCTCTGGTATAGGTGGGTAGCCCCATATAATGAGGTTGGCAGTTAGTGAATAGGGGACTGCAGAGTTTCGTCCATAGGGAGTTCAGCAGAGGGGAACATTAAACAGGTGAAGCCGTCAGTGACCTCTGCGGGTCCGTAGCTGTCATTTAGCCACGCCATGGCTTCTTTAGGACTGGTGTAAAAGTGAGCTTTACCGTCGAATATGATGCGAAGCTTGGCAGGAAAAAGCATGGCGTATTTCAATCCCTCCTCACGCAGTCAATTCTTCACCGCTGAAAATGATATGTGCTAGCGCTGCACCTCAGCGGAGAAGTCAGGATAGATAGAGATATTGTTGCCGTTGTACTTAAGCGGACCTTTCTCTCTTGCTATTCTTAAGATGGCCACTTTATCCTGGAAGTTAAGGATGCGAGCGATGATTGAACGTGGAGGTGCTCCCTCTGGGGGAGGACGTGGAGGTGTACGGTGTGCCCTCTCAGTCACATATGAAAACGATGGTGCATCAGTGCCAAAGATATCCCTCAGCCAGGAGTATAAAAATTTTTCAGGGTGTGAGCCCTCTGCGCGTTCAGGGAACCCAACAAATCGTAAATTGTTCCTTCTTGAACGATTCTCCAAATCGTCAATTTTGGCGCGGAGGGCTTCTAGTTCCCCAGTATTATCTCTCACTTTAACAGTTAGGGGGTGCACAGTGTCTTCCACAGAACTGATACGTTCCTCCATATCCCCAGCCCTGTCACTGAGGTTCTGGACATCCTGTTTCAGGAGTGAGAAGTCAATCCGTATAGAGGCTATTTGAGTAGTGAGTGAGGCCTTACAATCTTGTATAGCCAGCATAATGGTGGCCAGGGTTTGGTTAAGCAGGGGGACTCGGCTCGTCATTATCAGCTGATTGCTGGGGGTCCTAATCTGTCTGGGGGACAGTCTGAGTGTGGAAAATAGCAGGAGTAGAAGCACTCACCCCACTAGCAGAGCTCCGGTCGTCAGATAGCTGTGGCTGCCTGAGAGGCCTGTGTCCCGGCGCCATCTTGCCTCCGGAATCCTGCCAGGCGGTCCAACATGGATCGGGGCCATGCTGGCCCGTATTTCACCATGGTAGCCAGCCTGCCTTGTGCCCACCGCCGTGGGGAACAAATTGAGACCCTCGGCGAGGAGATAGGACTCCTGCAGGATGATAGTTAAGAGCCATCAAGCCACGCCCCCCTTGATACTTACATTTAGTGTTACTAAACGCACAACGATAAAATAAGTCTATGTATACAGTAAAGCATGCTTGTTATACTCACTGTGGAACCTAAGGGGGTTAATCCTGCGCGTTGTGTAAAAAGGCTGTTTGATCCTGTCTTCTCTGATCCTCCCCTTTTCTAACTGTCCCCAATCCATCTTCTCATGAGACAGAGCCTTTGGAGTCACTCTGCACATGCTCAGTTAGGTGTGTATTGCTAGAGGTTTTTTTTTTCTTCTTCTTCTTGGGAGGGTGCATGTGATCAGCGCAGGACTAATCAGCACTGTCCAGACAGAGGGTCAGGGGTCCTGCAGCCTCATGGGACTGTCAGAGGTGAATGAAAACTCCTCCTACAAGCTTTAACAGGACACTGATTGAAGCCACAAGACTGCTATATACTGCTGATGAGAAAAGCTATTTAGCAGTTTTATATTTACTAAAATAATTGCATTTCCATGTTCTGTGTACTGTGAGAGACCAGATATAGTGAATGAGGGTTCTGGGTTTAGAAACACTTTAATGGTGAACTCCAGGAAGATATAAAGGACACAATGTCCTGTAGCTCTATAATCATTTAATACATCATTTTATTGTATTTTTAAGTTGTAAGTACTTTCATTTGTCTTGGTAGCAACCTCTTGCAGTCCCTGTACAATCTTTACAGCAAAGTACAAAGCTGTAGAGGGAGAAGCAGCACAAAGAGCCAGTCAGATGTGCGGCAGATAGGGTTGCCACCTCATCCCTTTAAACCTGAACACATAGTCATTACACAGGTTCTGAGGCTAATTTAAGACAGATAGGGCCACCTTAATCATCCACAGAACCTGTGTAATTCATATTTGTTCGGGTTTAAATGGATGAGGTGGCAACTCTAGCTGCAGTGCAAGGAGCCACATTCAGGGCAGGTTCACATCATGCCCACACATGAATCGCACAGAAACGCGTTGTGTGTTCCTGTGCGATTCAGCATGCAACATGCACTCCATTTGCGATCTGGAAATAGAAAGTTAATGACACCCCCAAACACATGCAGTGCGTTTGCCCACACCTGCCCGCACTGGATCGCATGCTACGTCTCTACCATGCGATCCGATTGCAGTGCTTTTAAAAATTAGTGAATGCACTACTTTGGTGCAGTGCAATTTTATCCCCTTCAAAAAGAATGGGCTGAAATCGCACTGCACAGAGCCACATGTGAATCGCACAGGAACGCACAGTGCGTTCATGTGCGGGCATGTTGTGAACCGACCCTGATAAGAGGAGAAACCAAAAAAGGGAGAGAGGCCATGTTCACAGTGTCATACCTAAACGTACTCCCATGCAAGGGCCATGTGTGCAGGTAGTCCTGTTCATGTCAGTTGGGACACAGCAGCTGCATGGACACAACTACTGCTCCCAATTTGAGAGCTGTGCAGATGGCATGGCCCTGAATACAGGCAGTGCACCCTTGGGTCTGTGCCACCACACTTGCATGGCTGTCAAACTGGGAGCAAGGGCTGTGTCCATGCAGACGCTGTGTCCTAACTGACATAAATGGGACTGTCTGCAAGGGGATGCACGAAACGCCTGTGCAGGCCAACCCGGCCCTGGCACAGGTGTACGCTTAAGTATGTACATGTGAACAAGGTGCCATTTGTTATGCGAATTCACAGTGCCAAATCGCATGACAAGTCGCACCCCATTGTCAGCAATGGAACTGTTCAAATAGCTGTGACTCATGTCGCAGTGACTTTGAAAAAGGTTCCTGAGCTACTTTTTGCCGATTTTTCATTGCGACTTGCATAGACTTCCGTTGTATGAAGTCGCACTGAAGTAGCATGATTTCAAAGCCGCACCAGTGTGAACTGGGGCTAAACTCCTCCACGTGCTGCTTTTTTCTTTCATTGTCCGGTTACAGGGTGGACTGTGAGGGACACCTGCAAATGAAAGTGAACCTGAACCAGAGAAAGATCAGGTCCCATCACCTAGCTAGCTGTGCTGTGAGGAAGGACTGTGCAAATCTCAGGAATGGATGGATAGAAATACAAATCCTTTTGGCAGTTAAAACCTCTCTGTGTATTTAGCGGTTTGCTTGGCGTTCACATATAAACCATTAATTGAGTGCTTGTGGTAACTTTATTTTTTGCCTCTTAATAGCAGAAATGTCACAACTGTTTACGAAGTCACCTGGCAAGTTTCGCCGTCCCGTAAATTTACATGGTGCTGATTGCACCTGGAACACGTGGCCAGATTTGACGGAGCCCAGGTGACACCATTAATGGTCTGACTGGCGTGGTTTTAGGACTGGAGATTGCAAAACAGGAACACATTGTGTATTGTGCTGGCACTGTTAGTCTAAGTACTAGTTCTACCACATGACTGGCCAAATGTATGTAGATACTACAGGTATAAAGGACAGCCTTTGTTCTCAAAGGTAATAGAACCTTATGCTGTCACAAGACCTCTTTTTTAACTGAATTAGACATATATTAAGTGTATTCTTCGGATGTAGATTGACCTCAGAATTCAAAAAAGATGAATCCAGTAAAACCTTTTTAATTGCAGTCTTTAGCAGACACCAACACTTGCAAATGTGAATAACGTAGCACAAGATTAGTAGCTTTCTCTATGCGAAAGTCACTTTTGTTTAAATCTTTTTGTGTTGTGCCAACCCATTCCAAGTTTTTTTGTTAGGGCCAGTGTTGATGGGCTTTCTTCGCTTTCATGTCTGAACTGCTTCTCTCCCCGTAAAACTCAGTAAGAATTAGAAAGCACTTTAACGCAGGGCTCGACAAATCCCAGGCTCCAGGTCGCCATGGCGACTAGAAATTGCATCCTGGAACCTGGGATTTTTCAAGCCCATTCACTGTTGCAATTTGTATCGCCTGACGCCCGGGACATGCAGTTCTGCATGAATGGCACTCCTGCGCGAATCGCCGTAGCGCTACGGCGGGCGCTTTAAGGAGTATAGGGCGCACGCACCCGCCGTGTGATGTAGGAGCCCGTGCGCGTGGCTGGCAGCCGCGATGACCGTCTGCTATCCGCGATTGCTTCTGAGAAGGAGAAAACGGAGATCTGTCAATGTAAACAGACAGATCTCCGTTCTGTCAGGGGTGAGGAGAGCAATCTGTTGTTCCTACTGCTTAGGAACAACAAACGGTCTCCTTCCCCAGGCACTCCCATCCCCCCCACAGTTAGAATCACTCCCTAGGACGCACATTTAACCCCTTGATCGCCCCCTAGTGTTAACCCCTTCCCTGCCAGTGACATTTATACTGCAATCAATGGCCATTTATAGCTGTGATCGCTGTATAAATGTTAATGGCCCCAAAATAGTGTGAAGTGTCAAATCTGTCCGCCGCAATGTCGCAGTCCCAATAAAAATCGCAGATCGCCGCCATTACTAGTAAAAAAATATTTTAAAAAAATAATAAATGCCATAAATCTATCCCCTATTTTGTAGACGCTATAACTTTTGCACAAACCAATCCGATATACGCCTATTTATTTTTATTATTTTTGTTAAAAAAAATGTGTAGGAGAATACATATTGGCCTAATCTGATGAAGAAATTTTGTTTTTTATATATTTTTTTGGGGGATATTTATTATAGCAAAAAGTAAAAAATATTGCTTTTTTTTCATAATAGTCTGTCTTTTTTTGTTTATAGCGCAAAAAAATAAAAACCACAGAGGTGATCAAATACCAGCAAAAGAAAGCTCTATTTGTGGGGAAAAAAAGGACGTCAATTTTATTTGGGTACAGTGTCGCACGGTTGTGCAATTGTCAGTTAAAGCGACGCAGTGTTGTATCGCAAAAAAATGGCCCAGTCAGGAAGGGGGTAAATTCTTCCGGGGCTGAAGTGGTTAAAAGATCAGTACGCCCCATTGAAACGGTACTTTTTTTTTTTTAAACATATTTCAACAGGCAAACACTGGATCTTTATTCACACAGTGCCTACAGATAAAGGTGTGTAAATGACGCATAAAATAACCCTGGTGTATTCATTTCAATAAAATAATGAAAATGCAGAGTTCAAATGGAAAAAGTACTGAATGTACACCTCCAACATTCTCCACCCAGATTAGGTGCCGATGATTAGAACCTCACTACGGAGTATATAGGTGGAACCTGTAAAGCTTTGTTGTTCAAGCCTAGTACACCCTATCCGTTTTTTTGACAGCTCAGATCAGAGCCGCTGTACTAACAATCATGTTAGTACAGTGATCTCTCCTGCTGAGCTATTGTGTTCTGACAGAGGGGCACCCCCCACCCCGCCAGAACACTTCGGTCAGCGCTCTCAGGCATTGGCTAACAGCACTGATCAGGAGCTGGTCTGCTGCTGGTTTTCGTTCTGTCGGACCGGCTGCCACACACACGGGCTGAATGTTGGCTGTTTTTTATTGACCTGGATGATGTCTGGCATTTAGCCCATGTGTACTAGACTTTAGGGTCTGGTGTTTTCTTGGCTATTGACGTGTTTTGGTGTCCATAGGTGTGCACAGCCTATTGCATTAGGGTGCGCACCCCAGAGCTCAAGCACGTGTGTGTGTGTGTGTGTGTGTGTAATATAAATTTAAAAAAAATACACACTATATATATATATATATATATATATATATATATATATATATATATATATATATATATATATATATATATATATATATATATACGAAAATTGGAGATGCAATCCCAATTTCTTTTCAAAAGAATTTTTTTGGGATTATGCAATTTGATGAAGGACGGAGTTCCTGTCTGAAACTGTGCAGTCGTTACTTGTATATGCATGAAAATTGAAGTAAAAAACGCTTTTGAAAAGAAATTTAGAATGCATCTCCAATTTTTTGTTATTTATCTGGTGGAAGTGGGAGTACCACATCAGATGTGAATCTCTACAGCAAGAGTAAGATACGGCAGAGGTGTCCCACCGTGTTTGTATGTATGTGTACATGCACACAAACTCTTTTATAAATGGGTTTTAAAATATTTGTTTACACTTATTAAAACATGGATGGTGTCAGTAGGTCCGTGAACGATGTCAACAGTTTTATTTATTTTTAATTTTTTTATGATTGTAGCGCTGGTAGATTTACAATCTACCGCAGGTTAGGTAAAATTAGTAAATTGTGCGTTAGGAAGGTAAAGGTGCCTCTGTTCCAGCTTGGCTGACGTTGTGTGTGCTTCCGTGCTGACCGGTGGGTGTCGCTGTTACCATTAGTCAGTGTTGGAAAGGCAACGTGTTGAAGTGTATAGATGCTCCTCTGTCTTGGAGACAAGCTCGGTGGAGGTGGTTCTCCGAGTTGCATTCTTGGAAGAGGGTATTTATGAGACAGACGCCATGTTCTAAGGTCGTTTTACAGCCACCTGCTGGCCCTCCTGGCCGACAGGTATGCGTTAAGGAGCTACCTCGTGGTCCTCCAAACGGGTGGGTCCAGAGGCTTGTCTGGGGCCTACCACCGCGGCCGAGGAATGGTCCTGAGCTGTCGGTCCTGTGTGACGAAGCTGGACAACCGAGGAGATCCCAGGGAAGGACCCTTCTTGGAGAGATCACGCAGCGTGCCGGCCTGTAGAGGGGCCTGGTGACTCGGTTGGAGGACGTATCCAAAAGAAGTAACCATACAGCATAGTGTTCCCGGTTCGGCTTAAAGGTTCAGGCACTGTGACTGACTTTCATTGCAGAAAATCTGATACATCCTGTGGCAGAGGATCGTACGGATTTATTCCCCCAAACAAGTCTGTGGCAGAGACTTTGATTCGTGCTGCGTACTGGCTGCTAGACCGGTGAGAGAGGCCTATCCAGACGAGCAAAGAGTGTGTCCCACAAGGGGAGCGCATTCCACATAATTATCTGAATTCTACCAGGACATTTGTCGCTAAGATTCTACAAGAAGATATTTGAGTTTCTCCTGAAAGTTTCCTTTTCCGTCTCTTTCCTGCTACTTCCTAAAGTTTGTTTGTTCTAATAAAGCATTGAAAACGTACTCCAGTGTTGGTGTGTGTTGTCCAACAGTAAACTCAACGGAACCCCTAGACCCGGTGCCGGTGAAACAGAGGGAAGCAAAGTGAAGGTAACAGACCCGCTTAAACCAGCAGCTCCAAAGTGAGTTAGTGCTACATAATATATATTAAATATAAAAAAAATTTTAGAAGCCCCATTGTGGGGCTTTGGTGAAATATCGGGTCCAAACAGACGCATGATGTCTCACTTTTAGAACAGAGAAAGAAGCTGAGGACAGAGATTCCCTAGTCTTTCTTTGCAGCTTCAGCTGCACTGGACAGCGAATGAAGGGGAAGTGCTCTGTGTTGAGCAGCTTTCTTTTCATTCACAAACTGAAGAAGCACTGTGTACCAACACTTTAGTTATAAATGGACACAGGAGCAATTGGTACTGATCCCTCACTATGTTCATTCAGGAAACAGGCTGGTAGATGACTGACTCCTTCCCCTGCTCTCCATCCTGAAACATCCCCCCCCCCCCCCGTGTGCCCGCAGCAGCAGCTGGCAAGAATGGAGAGGTGAGAAGCAGGCATTGCTGCGAGGGGGCTGGCAATAGGGGGGGTTCTGTACTGCATGGGGTGCTTAGGATGTACCTAGGCACCTGCCCACCCCTTGCCCCACCTATAGTGGTGTCATCATGCAAAGATCTAAGACCCTTAAATATAAGGTTGTGAACGCCTATGAGTCTGGTAAGGGTTTTTAAAAAAATGACCAAATTGTTTGAAATAACCTCATGCTCCAAGTGCATACATAAGAGTAGTTTTCATAGTTAAATCTCAGTTAGCAAGGTATGAACCAGTCAGAACCTTTTATCCATATTAAGTGTAAAAGCAATTGAAAGCTAATAAGCAGAATAAATCGTTTGGCTATAACATGAGTTGTGAAAAATCAAATGATTTGGAATTAGTCGAATCTAACCGCTTGAGTCTCTGAACACAGGAAAAGAAAAACTGTCACTAGGCAATTCAGTGCCAACTTGTCATGCCGTGATGGAACACAGGGTTCGCACTTCAGCAGCTTTAGGTGGGATCAACATTCTACAGTTTGAGACACTCGGTTATAACTGTTTGAGTCACTGAAAACCATTTAGCTCAGGAAAAGGAAAAGTATCACTAGGCAAAGACAGTGTCTCCTTGTCAATGCCATTCTACAAGAATAGGGTTCCACTATGGCAGTTTGATGTAAAATGAACATATTGACTTTAAAGAACTTTTAAAATGACTATATTGGCCATTGAAAGCCACCCCCCCACCCCCACCCCCCAATACAAAAGTTCAAGAAACATTGACGCTTCATGCCCAGGCTGCTCCCATACAAATGGCTGTACTCTTGGAAATGCCGATGCTTCTTTGCGTTGGTGTGTACCTGCACACGC